>VZRJ01000267.1:11446-218966 GCA_013397565.1 Ptilonorhynchus violaceus | reverse complement strand
CAAGGTCACTCTTCGATCTCACCAACTCGGCTCTCTCTGCGTAGCTCAGCTCGGCTTAGCTTCTCTCGGCTTTTCTCGGCCTTGGCTTTCTCTCTCCGTAGCTCAGCTCAGCTTAGCTGCCTCTCTGTTTGGCCTTGGTCTGGATGGCATCAGACCAGCTCCTCTCAGGTCCGGAACGGCACAGGACCGGTGGGGGGGTGAGGCCGGCTGCCCCTGCTGGCCCCCCGGGCCGTGGGCCCCTGGCCTGGGAGTCGGGGAGAGCCACTGCCTCGCATGGGTCAGCAGGGAGCAAGGGAGCAAGAGAGGAAGTGAGGAGGTGCTACGTCACTTCCTAGGGTTTTTTATAACATTCCTTTCACAGAGACGTCACATGAATACTAAATGGCTCATAGAACTGTCCTTTACTTGTTTTTAACCAATCAAATTTGTCTCACACTGTGTCAAACCATGACAGACCCTTAGACTTCTTTTTTCTTTAATATCATTTTTCTGTGTTTTCTCAACTTGTGTAAACTTTAATTCTTATTAGAGTTATCAATCACAAGAGTGATCTGAAAGTGGATCAACACAGAAGTATCTGAGTTGTGCAAAAAAAAGGAATGGAGAGTAGGAAAAAAATGTTAATCTTTCTTTGGGCACAGTTACATGATAAATCATAGTCTCTGTTATATATAATACACCTAGGGACTGGTCATAGTAAATGTATAGAGTTTAAACCTGAATGGAAAAAGTTCCTTGATTTCAGAAACCTTCAAAGAATTAAAAAATGATCCTGTTCTATCTTTAAAATGTTGTATAAAAATGTGAGTATCATTATTGTTTCCCTGTGAAAACATACAAACACTTGTCTATTCATGCAGCAATATCATTTAGCTTCCAGCAGGTATGTGAATATAAGTATTCTTGAATGTAAAAGTCTCGTATTCAAGTCACTACTTTTAACTAGCTTTTTGGTGGATTGGTCTCAGTGACTCCTGCTGGAGAAAACTAAATAACTCCTGCATTGGGAAACTGAACCTTGCTTTGTTCCTTCCTATGTGACTACAAGTTAGTTATTTTTCTACAGTTGGTAAGTCTCTTTCTGATCTTGACACAAATATAATCAAAACTGAAAACACTTCAAAGTTTGTTTGTTTTCCCTTGCACTTCCTTTTTTTTTCTTATATAGAGAAAAAATTATTTAAACAGTATTTTTAAAATAGTCCCAGAAAATTCTAACCAAATTGGCTCTCAAAATGAACAGATATATTTCAGTGGAGCTGAACCACAGTTACAGATGGAAAAGACAATATCAATAAATAAATTGGCCTTTCAAATAATGCAATTGTTAAAAGAAATAATCTTCCAAGAATCCTGGGCAAGGTAGAAAACCAGAAATAACTTAGAAATAGTAGGGGGAACAAGGAGGACGAGGAGGAGGAGGAGGGGGAGGAGGAGGAGGAGGAAAAGGAGGAGGAGGGAATGGTAACCTACATGAAGCTGAGGAAACATTTTCTATATGTCTGAAATAAGGTGAGAAAAAAAGTAGGGAGTTTCCTACTTAAGCCTTAAGTGAATGCAATAATATAGTATAGCAGCACCAAGGCCGAGAACTTCATTTTCACTTCGGGTCTAGAAGAGAGTTACTTTGGAGTGTTATTATTCCCAAATCTCTCAGGAGGACTGTGGCAGACAGGACCGGGCCTACAATCTTGAATGCCATTATTTGAATCTGTCTTTTCTGTGTCACACTGGTTTGAGTGTATATAGTATATTACCCTTAATTAATTGAGTGTTTATGTGTTAAAAAGTTATTCACTTGTGCAGAGAGAGATTTGCCTGGATTTATGATGGGAACATTTTATAACAGCAGCATGTGTTTCCCTACAATTTGTATAGGTTCATTCATTTTAATTTTTCCTGATGTTTTGCCTACCATATTATTAACTTCCCCAAAGCAATGAAATAGCAGCTTGTCTTCTCACAGCAGAGAAACGAGAGGAATAATTATGAATGTGGAAATCCCAGTGAAAACATGCTTCTATTGAAAGGGCCTAGTGGTCCAAATAGAAGCCTGCTGGATTTATGAAGTCTATAAAAAAAGCAAACATACAGAAAAACAGATGCTTTTTTTGCTTTCAAAAATCTTGGAAGTCCTACACTTAGGAAAAAAAGGGGAAAGGGAGGAGGAGGAGAGAATGTTACATTTATCATAGAATTATAGAATCGTTTAGGTTGGAAAAGACCTCTAAGGTCATCAAGTCTGCTAACCGAGCACTGCCAAGTCCAGCACTAAACCATGTCCCTAACATGGTTTATGCCACTATTAACAAAAATTTATATTTTACTATAGGCTACAAAGTCTGAATAAATCATAAAAATTTCAAGTCTTTGCCATGCATAACTGTTTAATCATTTGCAAGTGTTCTTTTCAAAATGTAACAGTTTCTGAGCATAGCATTTGATTTGTTGTTCCTTCAGTAGCAAAATCACCTTTGCTTCAAAGGGATCGCTCTTTAGGACTCTTTGCATCCAAGAATTTACAATAATGGGAAAATGAATAGCATTCACTGATGGTGGTAGGGGAAATTTTTTTCCAGGCTGTCAGTGAGGAGGTAGAGGGAAAGCCTGTGAAATCAATTCCAGAAAATGTTGTGGATCACTGGTTATTTTACAAAGATCCAAAGATGACAGGACCACCACAGTCATTTGTGTTTATTGTTCAAGAGGGTGCTTTTTTGGACCATCCCTACCAAAACCAATCTCATTCAAGAAAAAAGTAAGGGGGGTTGAGGGGACCAAAAAAGCAGGAGGCAGAGTAAGCAATGAGTCCTCTCCAAGCCCTGCTTGAGGATAGCCTGTCCCAGCACTGCCCCGGCCCTACCCTTCACTTAGGCACTTTGTATTATTACATGTGCACTCTTCATTGTTTTTTCTCACAACAACCCAGTCTGCTTCTGCACTCTGTCGTCCGGGTGGCCACTCATAAAAAATGTGATTTACATTCTTCTTTCGCTCTCACCACCTTTTCACTTCCTGTTGCTTCTGCAGCCCGTGCTTTGCTTGCCTTTTCTGTTCTTTTAATCTAAAAACTGAATTTATGTACATTTTATGTTTATTGGTATTACATGTTTGTGCATGCAGCAGAGGAAAATATTGAACATCGTCATCAGAATTGCCACAGATTTCTTTTAAAGATAATGTATAGATAATAAATTATTAAAACAATGAAAAATAAAAAATATTACTTTGTTGAAATGGTGGTAGGGGAAAAAAATAAAAGCAAATAATTTTATCTCAGTTGCTTCCAATCACATTCCAAAATTTTTCACACCTAAAGATCATTACATCTAAAATATTATTGCACTTGGGCTACAACAGCATCGTTTGCAACAGGTAGAAACTCCTTTCAATGTCATTGAAAAGCTAAGAAAAACAGTGCAAGAAAGCTAAAGATTAGAGGTGCCATAGGGTGTCAGTGGCTCTGATACATGAAGTCATGGAGCTTGAAAACATGCTCACCTTTTGCCAGAACCAAACCTCAAACAGCCAAATTCAAGTCCTTTGAAAGAGTTAAGACAATTTACCCCTGCTGAGGAGCTGCCCCTGTGAATATAAATCCATCTTCTAGCAGAATAAAAGGGTCATTTTGTGCTAATTCAGTCCCACTCAGCAGAAAAGCCTGAGCAGAAAGATCTGTCATCAAGTCAAAGCTCTCTGACTGGCTGTACAATTTTTGCTGTAAATCTTACAGATTCTCATAAAAGCAGGCCCATCATGAGTTCTCATCGGACAGCAGAAGTAGCCCTTAGCATTTGTAGAAATAGGCAGCAGATACGGCTGTTTGTTCTTTATTCCCCTCTCTGCCTTAAATTCAGATCCTGTTTTCTATATTAGGGGTAAGGAAAGAAAAGTGATTAATTGGAAGAATATATGAAAAAGTGAAGAGATTCAGAGTCCACGTATGTGCAAAAGATTGGCTGCTCCCCCAGAATTTATTTAAATTTACCTTATTTTTTTTCCAGAGGTAAATAATGATACATCATGCCCAGAGTCTTCCAAGAGATAAAGCAATCCTCTTCTGTTCCCCACTCCCCAGAGGAAGCCTGCTCTCTTAACCGAACATTTCTTTGTAAAGCATAAACAGTTCCAAAACCATCAGTCTTCCAGGCACACACCTTTTAACTGGACTGTGCTCTTCATCTGCCCTCAGCACAGCTGAAAGGAAGCACAGCCCCTGCAGCTTCAGGTGTCTGAAAAGGTTCAGAAAGGTGCCAAAGGCAGATCTGCTCCACATGTACAAAACAAATGTTTCAATATTCTCACCTCACCATTACTTCTCTGCAAGATGATGAAAAAGCCTACACCTATTTCAGTGCTCAAGTTTGAATAACTTTACCCTGAGAGCCACGCCATGAGATCAGGGCTTGCAGTCAGCAACTGCAGCAAGTCAGCAACTTGCAGTCAGCTTCTCATCCCAGCTCTTACACTGAGGTACAAGATGAGACTGGAGTAGTCATTCTGCGAAAATCTGTCGTATGTTCCTCAGCTGTACGAGAGGGTTCCTTGTTTTTCACAACAGTTTGGGGAATTAGTTAATTCTGTGGGAGGGAAGGGGAGAATTATGTAGGTGATAACAGTTATTCCTTTATAGTAGGAAGAAATGGGGAAAAATGCTTCAAACACAGGAATAACAAACTATTTTTAGTATAACAGTACCAATAGCTCTTTTGTGACTTAAAAAAACATCAAGGCAATTAAAAGATATTTTTAATCAGTTCTCATGCTTATTTGGTAAAAAAGTGACTAAAGACTCTTGTTTAAACCTACATCATAAATTACTACAATAAAGTGATTAACTTAATTCCCAAGTAGCATAGCTAACATAATAGCTATGTTCACTGGGATTATATCAAATGATTTGGTGGACTTTAGCTTCTATTTTATTCGAGTTACAGAAACACTATAAAGACACAGAGGTGAAAAAGTCTGTCGGTGGAAAACAAGGCAAGGGAAAAAGAAGAGGTTTAAATGTGCCCAGACAGAGTACATGACAGAGTTTTAAATCAAACTTAAGTTTCCCTACCTCCTGCCCAACCATCTTAGCTCCAGAATTGCCTTGGTACAAAATGTTAGTACTGCTAAACTACTAGGTTTAAGCTTTAGCCAGTATATTTGTGTTATGTTACACTTCTGCAAAACAGTGAATGTCATTTAAAGGACTTTCTGCAAATCAGGGTAGAGCAAGTGCATACACTTACAACCATAAGCCAGGGAACAAGGGCTCTCACTCATGGTTAATGGCTCTAGTCACTGGGCTGCAAAGCAGAGAAAAATAAGTAAAGTCTTCAGAAGGATACTGAAAGATTTATAAAATCATGTAGGAAAGAAAGGGAAAACATTCAGAATCTCTCCATGGAGAAAAAGGAAAAAAAGGAAAAATAATCAGAAGCAGCAAGTTCAGTGGTTATCAGGACTAAAACGAACTTTTTCTTCTCTGCTTTGAAAAACCTTCAAATATAACAAATATTCCTCAGACTGAAACCTCTTTGATTTTAAATGTTTCCCAGTGTCTTTCTTAAGTGTTTTGTTTTAAATGATGAAGTTTTAATAAATAGTGGACACATAATAAGCTTCTGTGGGATTTGGACTTTATCCCACAAGTGAGAGGAAGACCTCATAACTCAAAGAGTGATGAAGCCGCAAGAGACTTATGAAGGTTTTTCCGCACTAGTGGGATTAATTCCATATTCCACAGATGCCCATTATATAGAGGTTCTCTGTTTATACTGCAAGGAGGTAAAAAGCTTTTCTTTATTAGATTAAAATGTCAGGGTTGAATATAAATGTCTTAGTCAGAAGAGTAAAAGAACAGCTGCTTTGTGGTGTCACAAAACATCCAGAAAACAGTGACTGAGTTAGCGGAGAGACGTGCATTGAAAATGGTTTTTGTAGTAAGGAGGCATCACTACAGATCACTTGCTCCCTCTAACAGTATTCTCACTTTCTGCAGTAGGGAAAGGCCCTTATCTTTTGGAGAGGATCTGTGAATTGGTTTTCTTCATCACTTCCAGCATTCAAGCCCCTATTTCTACTGATCTCGGGCTTTGCCGCTTCGTAATATTGACAGGTCTCCCCAATACACCAAGATCACTGACAAAGAAAAAGGTGAACTTACAGAAATATAAGCTGTCCCACTTTGACTAAAATGAACCTTCAGTTCAACCCTTTGCAACTCTAGAAAACCACTGAAACTAAGCTGACTATGTCCTGGTAACAAGGAGTATATTCCATATGAACCAGCAATGCAGTTGCTCAGCAAAATCCCCAAAGACTGCCTGTTCTGATGTTAGACTACTGTCTTGCTGCCATATGCCATTATTTTTATATGGCAATTCTCCTCTCTGTCCTGAAGTATTTCAAGACTGGATATAACCCTCAGCATAAGAAAAAATCAGATTCATGTATTCACATAATCTGTTTTCCTGGAGATATTTGCCTTTTAATAAAACACTGTTTATCTTCAAAACAGGAAGGGTCTAAAGCACAAATTTTAAAAACAGATTTTGGCTTTGATTTTAAGACAACAAGCTTTCATTAAGAGACTGAGTTCTCTGCAATACTAAGTTGCAAATTAAAACTCACATTGTTCACTGTTATTGTAGAATCCTCTGTATTTTTCATGACATTAGGCAAAACATTTTGGTTTATGTAGAGCATAAACATTCAAAGTAACTTCTGACCGCATGTGCACTGCAATGTGTAAGCCCTGAAGCAATGGATCTCTCTGGATTCCATTCAGCACAGAGCAAGCTGCCTGTAAACACTGTATCATTCTGCCCAGCTTTTAAATACCTGGGAAAATCTGTCCTCCTTTATTAAACCTAGTCGCTGCTTATGAGTTCAACTGAAACCTGCAGCTTGAAATATCCAAATAAGAGGGCCATGCCTGAGTTTCAAAAACCAAGCAGCTATTTCAGAATGAAGTCTTGCCATAACCACAGAGCACAGACCTGCAGTGAAGACTGGAGTCAGGGGCCATCTGGCACGGGGCTGCAGAAATCCAGATGATCCTGCTGGTTAGTGTCGATAGTACTGGGCAACTGTGAGAACACACCCTTCTTTTATACTCTGTCTGATGCTCCTTTCAGAAGAGCCTGCTGAGATGCCCAAGCTGTGGTCCAGTTCCTGTTGNAAAACAAAAACCAAACACAACAAAACAAAACCAAATGAGAAGATCTGAAAGGGAGTAAATAAAGTCAATAGAACAAGCTGATGGCACAATTCATGCTTTTTGAAAGGGGAACGTGCTTCTCTGCAAGTAAAATTGAAGTCTTTTTTAGACATTATTAGCCATTTTGTTAATATTGCACAAAAACATAATTCCTGCCATGGCCACAACTGTGTAAGAGGCAGTGTTTGCAACAGCATCTCCTTTGCATGGGTTATGACCCATAAGGCAACCTCTGTGAACAGTAATATCTCACTAAGGACAGATTGGAAACCCCATGTTATGCTGAGATCTTCAACACTCACACCAAGAGTACTAGAAACCTGAAAAATATCTGGCCCTTCCTGTGATGCCAACTCAGGTGGCAGCTCAGTCTACATCTGCCTTAACCACAAGTTTATAAACCTGAAACTCTGCTCTGGGTAGGATGCAGCTAAAAGATCCCTTTAAAGGTCCTTTTACCCTCTGGTTGTCATGGATTGGTACTTTGAGGTCAAGTATTTTTAAATATTTATTTTTAGTACTTTAGCATATCTGCTTGCCTACTTAAAATAGCTTGAGAAATATTTTGGGTGCAATAACACAAACACTCACATCTTTTAATGAAGTTCTGGAGTTACCTCCCCATCAATGACAGCAGTGTGGAGAGGTGCTGTGGTAAGTTTCTAACAGGGCTCTGATACTCCCTATGTCAAAAAGAACAAAGTTAAAAATAGCAGAACTTGAAGGAGACACAAATGAAAGAACACTAGATCAGCAAATTTCTTCCATTTCTCTCTAAAAACTTTGTGTTTATTTATAGGCATAAGTTTTACTATTCTGTCTCAGGGAAGCTAACACTGAGTTTTGTCAAAAGGATATTCTTGACAGGATCTGCAGTTGTGATGGAGAAAACTGATTAGCAACTCGATCAGAAAATAGAAACTGGATTTTGTTCTATCAACTGTATTTTATAAATCACCTTCTGCACTCTGGACCTGGTCTCTTCTGGCATTCATTTTTTGCATAACAGTAATTCCACAGCTTCCTCACGGAGTTGTTCCGAATTTATACTAACACTGTGAAAATCTCTACCAATATTTCTGCACGCTTTCCTGCTGGGATGAGACAGGGAGTGGAAAGTTAGGTGCAAAGAAATCCACCATAATGAAATAATCCCTTTCCAATATAGAAAGATTTCTGCACCTAACTCATCCTATCCAATTTGTCCTACACAGAATCACACTCCTTGCTGCCTACTTTGGGGTAGCTGGCAGTTGGGATCATAGAATCACAGAACATGATTCTATGGTCTATGTAGTAAGGGACCCACAAGGATTATCGAGTCCTGCTCCTGGATCTGAATGCCTGGCTCATCTGGTTAGCCATGCTGGGCAGGTGGACTTGGAAGGAACAAACAGTGATCAGCAGCAGCCTGTGGCATATTCTAGGAGGAGAAGGAGAAAGATTTTCTCAAGTATTTACTTTTCTCAAGTATTACAGAAAGTATCTCCTGCTTTCCAACAAGTTAAGTTGGAGCTGTAATTCAGAGAGGGTGCAATGCAATGTGGTTCTTTTTCTATCTAAAACACTTCTGTCACTGGAAAATAAATCATTGTACCCCTTTTCTAAAGTCTCCTTCACTTGAATGGCACTATGCCTTTTCAGGGAAGCAGGGAGGAGGGTGCAGGAATATGACATCTTGTAGACTGCAGTATCCTCCCTTTGATTGATGTAAATGCTCCACTGGGGGTATGACTTCAATTCTGTCCTTGAAATATGAATCAAACGAGGCCACAAGCAAATATATTTCCCTGTCAAACATTTCACTTCCTGGAGACAGTTAAGAGCTAATGTGACATACTGTGCAAGGTTTATTTTCTCTTTTGGGCCAGCAAATTGCTGTACTGTTTTCCAGGCCCTTAAGCTTGGTTTGCGTTTGCTGAAAGAAGCATTGCAGATGCACTGGCTGCGAGTCCAGTAGGATTTCTGCACACTGACTGATCCTAAGAATTCAGCTGAGGAACTGAAAGATTGGTAAACCAAATTCAGGCCAGAGGTGCATGTGTTCCTCTTTGCTTAAGACCTCAAAAGAGCAGATCACAGAGTTTCTTTCATGTCATCATGTTGGTTGCATCATCTAGTCTGCCTTTTAACAAAACTAAGAACTGATGCAATTGCCTGGCTTCTGCATACAAAAAACAGAAACCCAGACAACACTCTTTTTCTGCCTTTTTTTATTTCCTGGCCAACAGGCATTTAAAATGTGTGCAAATTCAAGCATCAGAATAATTTCTTGGTGAGGAAAGCAGGACACCAAGCAGTAAGTCTGGCTCACAGAGACAGTGGTAATAAATGGCAGAGCTAGGAGTAGACCATGCTCTACAGACCTGGCTACTCGTTCACTGAAGTAAATGAAATCCAAATTCCATTGAATTCCATTCCATTCCATTGAATGAATTTTATCCTAAGTTCCCTGTACTACAGAAGGAGAGAAATGGATGCTGCAGAATCACCAGTGATTTTGCTGCTTCTTGGGAGAAAGGTCATCATCTACCTGGTAACAATTTAAAGCAGGCTTTAAACACACATTGAACCAACAGCAAAGCAGCATGGTTATAATATAAAATAACCAGGACAAAGTTGTTGAATGACTGGACACTCTGTCAGGTCTACCTGAACATTGTAAGAAGCAGACTTCTTTCTGATAGCAGCTGTGATTATTGTAGGGCATACTGCTGGCGTGGCAACATTAAAGAAACACTGGAATGTTCCTACTAATGTGACCCATTACTTTCTTTTTTAATAGGTGCCACCTCCACTTTTGATTTCTGTGGTACTAAAACATAGCAAAATTCACAGAATACACATTTTTACAGCATTGAGGTACCACTACAATAGAGCAATATATTTTTTTGAGCACTACAATAGAGGACAAAATATAGAATTCAGAGGTAAAATAAAACTTGAATATTCCGCTTGTCTCTGAGATACAAATATTGACAACAAAGACTGATATAAAACAGTCCAAGAACCATTTGGCCTGGCCTTTGTTTTTGAGCAGCATCTCCAGCTCAGGACTACCAGTTAGTCACATTGTCTTGTATGCATAGATATATATTTATGAATTTTGTCCTTAGTAAATTTTTAGTTAAAAAGTCATATGTAGAAGTACATCATTCAAAACATGCAGACATAAAGAATGACATTCATAGAAGGTAGTGAAAATATTGCTACTTATACCAGTGCTGAGGTGGTTCAGTACCCCTGAAGACCTTCAAGAACTTTGCAAACAGCTCTTCTCTCATTCAGTCAAGGGTTTGAATGCATAACTAGGTCAGACACACCATAGCAAGGAAATAGTTTCTTGGCATTGGTAATGCCAGCGCAAATTTTCCAACACAGAGATGCCAACATGCCTCAGACTTCACCTGGGGAGAAGAGGAAGTAATTTGGTCCCTGCGTTGGTGCAGCCCTCTGCATCTTTGCAAAGACTACCTGCAATGCCAGCTGCGGTAGTGGTGGTATTTGTGATGTGGAAAACTGCTTGACACAGAAAAATATTGCACTGCTGTCATTTCTTCCCTCCCTATCTTCCTGAAGCACAGAGAAGGAGAAATGTCAGAGGCATTTTGGGATAAGAGACTGCCTGTTTGGCTACTTTGCCTCTTTGTGTTTGACTTTTTTCCTCCCACTACACTTTGTGTTTCTTTCCACCCTCATGTGTTGTTTTAACACAGATGTCCCTAGGTGCTTAGCTGCCTTCGGCTTGTAGCTGTCTAGTTGGAGGAAAAAATAAACTAGCATACACTTTTCTGAATCAATGTTATAACTGTCACACTGCTAATGTTGACTTCCTTGTTGTTTTTGGTGTCAGTACCACAGGCTGCTTTAGGAGAATCTTTTTATTGCCTGAAAATACATAGTTTGATCCCAAGTGCTTCTTATTTAACCTGACTTCTTATTTCTCCCTTCAGTTCCGTATCTTTCACTGTTTTCCTCTCTTCCAGGGACCATGAACATTATTTTACTTCATTTATGATCTAGCAGTGGCAAAAAATGTCGCTCACCCTTGAATCCACATTTTGCTAGGTGAGTTAAACATAGATCCATCCTACTCCTGTCCTACAGTACATTGTAATCTAAAGCACCAAGAGGGAATGATATCAGATTCTGTATTTTAAATTTCATAACCGGCCAGGATAATATCATGCCTGGACCAGCAGAAGTATATGTATCTTCACATCTAACACACAAATATTTTTCTGTATACAGTAAATTGATAGACACATTTATACATGTTTAATGTCTGCAGATAAGACCGTTTCATAACAGCCTTATATTTTAATCCTAAGAGCCATCCTCCAGGTGAATTTATTTTTTTGGCATTCGTAAATTATGATTCAGTAACTACTGATGTAAAAGTAGCAACGAGAAGTTTAGAAAGCTGGTAGGGTATAAACTGTGCCAATAACAGAACAGTGCTCCTGACATCTCTAGAATATAATGAGGAAGTACACATAAAACCAAATTAACCTCTTAGTATTTTCATGAGCAAAAAAGGACTTAATTAAGGAAGTCAAGATTCCCTTCCAGTTCCTTCTTCCAATAAATCTGAAAAAAATTTGATCTTTGACCTTTATTCGTAAAATGAATTCTACATCATATTTCTGCATATAGCTCTCCAAGGAGAATCAAGTTTACACTTGCCTCCCAATCCAAACCATAACAGTGCTTAATTAGGTGATAATTTATGTAGTACTTAGCATGAACGTTTGACACTTGCTGAAATAGGCAGCATGAGTGTACATATGTTATCACCTGACTACATCAAGCAACAGAGCCTATGCACTGGTCAGGTATCTTGGGCTTTATAAGGTATCAAATAACATTTATAACCCTGTTGTGCCTAAATTTCTAATAGCTTGGACCTGTCTCCAGTGTCCATTAATATACATGCCTGTGTGCAGTTAAAGTGCTGATTGTAAGATCTTCAAAACAACAGCTGATAAGGGAAACAGATGTCAAGACAATGTGCAGTGAGGCTGTCCAGAACTGTGTCACTTGGCACAGATGACAACATTTAATTTTTGCCCACCCAATGTGATTAAAAACACAGAATTGAGCTCTTTTCCTACCAAACCTTGAATAATTATAACTATGCTAATCCGACTTATTTTAAAAAGTTTATGGAGCATTTTTATACAAGGCTTTTTTCTCTACTGATGGAGTCATACTGTTCTGTTAGGTTGAATAGCAACTTTTTGATGGAGCTGCTATCTTTTCTAAATGGTCAGAGATCTTTGACCACAGTTAGCTCAGTTTGCTTTGTGCAGTCAAAACCTGACTCTCAAATTGCATAAGATTTAATATGAGAATAGACATTAATTCATACATTTTCTGTGTTGAGCAGCTCAAGTAAACAACATGTAATACTACATCCCTAGTTTGGAAACAAAGATGCTGAGTTACCTTGAACATGTCTAAATAGAGATTTGTACCCACTTTTTTAATTATATATTTTCCTTCTTTCTACCTAATAGCAATTAATGAGATCTCTCTCAGTGCCATAAAAATAAAATCAGACCTTACAGAACCTGCTCAGCATGTTATGCAAGCATGTTTCTTAAAGAGAAAAATTAAATTAACAAATGTCGATTAATTGTATTCTACTTTGTTTTACATTTTACATTAGGTTTCTTACATCAATTTTGATATTCTTATTTACATGTTCTAATAGTCCCATTATTTATGAGAATAGTAGAGACAGTGTACTTTGTACAGTACTTTGTACTGTTTTTTATAAATTTCAGAAATTTCTTTACAATACCAAGAAAATACAACAACCATCCTACTTCCTGTGTTCTGCTAAGTTGTACCAGAGTGGCCACAGTCTGCTTAACATTTTGTTGATATTGTTTTTTTCACAGACAGACAGGTCAGTCTCTAAGAATCTATTGTCATCATTAAAAAAATCTGAAATATAGTGACAAAAAATGAAACCAAGATGTTTAGAGAATCAAATTAATGTGATGGTATCTTTTCTAAAACAGCTTTAAGTGTGGTTAAGTCATTAGCATTCCTCTACTACTAGTCTAGTAGAATATTAAGTGTACAGAAGGCTTAAAAACTGCTTGTACGTAATAAATAGTAAATCATTCCACTTTATATTTAAAAATATTAATTCAAATGTACTTTAGAATTTTTTACTAGTCTTTGCTAGCCATCTATTTGCAGCTAAGCTCCCTGTAGTGTTTTAAGACATATGCTACTCAAGCACCTGTTTTTTCGGTAGCTTAATTCAAAATTGACTCCAAATGCAAATTAAATTAGGCTAATGCAAATTGTATTGCTGAGTTGTGGTTTAATCCCAGTCAGCAGCCAAGCCCCATGCACGTGCTCACTCACTCCCCACCAGGAGGATCAGGAAGAGATCTGGAAGGGTAAAAGCTGGAAAACTCGTGAGTTGAGGTAAGGACATTTTAATAGGGAAAGAAAAAACTGCACACACAAAAAAAGCAAAACAAGGAATTAATTCACTGCTTCCCATGGGCAGGCAGGTGTTCAGCCATCGCCAGGAAGGCAGGGCCCTTTCACAGTAGTGGTGACTTCGGAAGACAAACACCATCACTCCAAATGTGCCCCCCTTTCCTCCTTCTTCCTCTCACTTTATATACTGAGTGTGATGTCACATGGTCTGGAATATCCCTTTGGTCAGTTTGGGTCACCTGTCCCAGCTGTGTCTCCTCCCACCCTCCCATGCACCTCCAACCTCCTTACCAGTGTGGCAGTACCAAAAGCAGGAAAGGCTTTGACTCTGTGTAAGCCCCGCTCAGCAATAACAAAATCCTCTCTGTATTATCAACCCTGTGTTCAGAACAAATCCAAAACACAGCCCCATACCAGCCACTGCAAAAAAAATCAACTCTACCCCAACCAAAACTAGCACATGCTACACAAGTTTTTTCATTAACCAACAGTGATGTTGCTTACGAAATAACTGAGCTCATCAGCCATTTTAACAAAGGCAAGAAATACTTAATGAGTTTGCTGATTTTTGTCAAAAGTTAAACATTTCCTAAAACGTCATCAGTTTTTGGAAGAAGGAAAACTATGAATTGAATCTTGTGTTTCCATCTATGGACTTCAGTGATTTGTTTTTCACCAACAAAAGTGACAGAATGAATGGGAGGTAACCTTAAACATGGGGAAGTCATGACTAACACACATCTGATGTTGATTATGAAATTCCTGCAACTCTGCTCTGCTCCAGGTTATCCCTAGCAGGGTCAGGTTCTCCAACACCTTGCAGATAGCACAGTTATCACAGCTATGCAGAAAGATGCCATACTGTTTTGACTACAAAACAGACCCTTGTTCCACAAGCTTAAGTAATTTTAAAATATGGAGGGCAGCAGTTAATTAATCCCAGTATGTCCTTGGGTATCTTCTTCTTTACAAATCACAAATTATTGAGAGGACTAGCAAGTCAGAGTTGTAGCACACCACTTTGACACTGTCAAGATGCCTCCCAGATCAGTTTGGTTTGCTCTCTTCAGTTACTAGCCAAAAGGCAAAAGGGAAATCCAGCTACTGATGCAATGCAAGGCAGAGCAGACATTCCCTGGCTATTTTAGATAGTTATTCTTGAAACTGATTCTAATTTTGTAGAGTATCTGTGAATAGGGAAAGACAGAGGCTTAACTTTTTTCACCACCTATTGGACTTGTTAGGATCTCTTCCCCATACAGGCAAGGCAAGTTGGGTTATTCCTGGGTCTAGACACAGAGCCTAGATCTTATACTGGATTTCACCATATTAAAAAAATTAAAATAAAATTTAAAAAAATAGCAGCTACTGTGAAGAGTGTTGAGAAGCAATGGCTCACTTATATTCTGTCTACAATTTAGCATAAGACCACAAAGCATATAATTCCAGGGGACTCAATTCAAAGCAAAATGTTTAAGCTTCTGTACTGAAGAACTTTATGCATGGCCAGAGAAAACAGAGAACAACAACTTTCCACAGTGTTTAGCTGCTTTGCTTGTGCTTCCATGATACAGAGGCCAAACATACAGTAATTTTAACTGAATCGAGTCCAAGACTTGCCTAAGTGTATCCACTGAAAATGAAACCGACCTTGGGGAGAAAGAAGAAATGGCAGAGCAGTGAAAACATCTTGCGCCTTAAGGAAAAGCATAGAGAAAGGAGCAGCGCCTCATGCCTCCTCTCAAAATAATAACTAGGGTTATTATTTACCAGACAGAAATGACCTTTCTTCTTGCACAGTAATTCTTTGGTGCCAGCAAAGGCACACAAGGTAACTAAATAAGTATTCTGGGAGAAAACAGGAGTGAGTATTCAGGACGATGCTACTAGGACAGGAAACAAGAGCAAGAGATTCTCTTGCTCCTCCTGAAATGGAAAGGATGATTTATCATAGGCAACTAAATAAGAAAAACAGTGTATGCCAACAGAGAGCAATTGGCAGAACTTCTGGCAAGAGAAGGGATATTGAATCAATAATTATAGTAATGGCTTTATTTTAGATTCTAAAATTATCCTTCTTGTCCTCAAAGTATCATTTATATAAAAATCATAAAATGGTATTAAGAATCTATGGTCAAAATTCCCCTCCAGCCTACTTGTCCATTCCCAAACTTAAAAAAATAACTACAGGGCAACATGTAGAGCACACTTATTTTCCAGCATTTTTCTAACAAGTGGACAGACTATGTTACTCACCCAAAGAATCACCTCTCATGAGTTGTGTCTCCTACCATTTCACTTTCTTCTTTGTTTTTTTGTTTTTAGTGAGTAAATCTCAAAGGCACCATACATTTTCTTCTTTTCCTCTCCTCTGTCAACTCCTCTTGCTCTCTGCCACATTCCCTTGCAGGACATTCATACAACTTTCAGTTTACCTCTTCTCTCCCCTCCCGAGAAGGAAAAGGTGGAAAGGAGAGAAGAAACTTCTGTTCTTACCTCTTTTCTTAGATCCATTGGCTTGGGTGGTAAGGGGGCAGGAGCATGTGTCATGAGCTACCAAACTGTTCACACATCTTGATACACATGAGGATGGAAGTGTCCCGTCCCACCAGTGTGCCACAGCAGTTGAGCTCAGCTGTTAATAAAGCTCCTGATTTACTGAAAAATTCTGAATATTTGAACAAATGCAAATATGCTTCATTTTCACAGGTTTTTCTTTAGTGATTAACTTCTCCCTATGCCTTTTCTCCTTTATATTTTTTTAAAGCATGCCAAATAGTAATTCTACATGACAGTTTTATCACCTGCATAACATTTCAAATGAAATGTTTTATTGCATTTGATGTTATTTAAACACTTACCATATACTCTTCAGTCCTACAATTTTCAATGTGTTTTGGCTATATTAAAAAATATTTAATAAACAGTTGGGGTATGTGCTGGTTTTTTCCATTTTTAAGTGTTTAAGCTGTAATAAACATGTAGTATGTTGCAAATGCATGTCATATATATATATATAGTTCTTTATGTGTTGTTAAGAATATAGTTTTTGCATTGCCATAGTTAAGCTTGTCACATTTTCCATTGCAAACTTAATTTCAGGGTTTATAACTTCCCCATAAAACGTGTCCTTCACTAGGAAATCTGACATTTAATTCCCCAGCCAGAAAAGAGGAGGTGGGATTTTTCCTTACAAAAACCAGATTAATAAAATAATAGTTTAGCAAACATTTATAGTACTCAGAAATGAAGTGACAAAAAAGCCTTTGCAGCTTCCATTCCTTCTCTTAGACTCCTAAAAAGGCTTAATGTAAAAAAATTCCAACTCTGAATTGGAATTTAAACACAGCATTTTTTTATTCTAACCAAAAATATGAGCTTTCTGATATCAGCTACTACTGGTTAAACTTTGAAGCACTTTCTGACTCCACCACAAAGCAGATGAAATAGTATTTGTTCATCGCCTGTCTAGATCACTAATAATTTCAGCAGTCAAACATACTAGCCCAGACAAGTAAAAACTTTTTGATCTTACAAAATTAGAGATCAAATATAATGATAGTCCATCCCTGAGTGTATTATTTAAATTTTATACCTTTTTGATACTCTAAAATCCATGATAAAAAAGGATTTTTCATCACCTCAAAAAAGTTATACTCAAAGCATACTGTTTGTCACTATTTCTGTTTCTAAACAGGACAAGAAAATAAAGTATAAGACAAATCATACAGCATAAAAGCATAGATGAAATTAAAAATTCAGATCTTTTCTTGATAATTTACAAGTAAATACATTTTTCATAAAGCAGGAATAATTTGTGAGTGAGTCAAGTATCAGAATTCTAAGTTTATTGCAGCTTTCAGGTTTGGACCTATGTATGATAATTGCTATTTTTATAAAAATTATATAGCCTTATTTTCAATTTCTCACAGACTGCCGGCAGTTTTCCTCAACTACGGAGCTTTCCAGATTAATCTATCTCTGCATTGCCAAATGTTATGACCTTTATTGCAAGTCACCCAACAAGTGTTTTCTCAAAGTTCTTTTTTTTCCCTGAGCAATAAGATTCTTAGCTTTCATTCTTTCCAAGCATAACAGTATCGTTCACAACTTGGTTTAAAAAATTGGTTCAAAAATGCCTTGATTTTAAGTTTTTAAAAGACAAAACAGGTCCTATATTTATCATATCAAAAATTCCCCAAACTCATGACATTCCAGACTTGATTGATGATTTGTGAATGCTTTCAGGTTAGCAATGCTCTACTATGTGTTCCTCCAATTCCTGTCTGACCACTACATCCACGAGCTACTTGGACTTTGATCTTTTTTCCACACATTTCGCCCAATATTTTCAGGTTTATAACTCAAATGAAATAGTTTTTTCTTTGACTTAGGACTTTGTTGTACCTATATTCTAGCTAAACTTTAAAATGGTTCCCAAGGTATACAGTTGCTCTACCACACATGGATTCCTAGGACGGAACTGTGGATTTTGTCTCTGTTGTGCTTTGTTTTGTGCTTTGTATCGTGCTTTGTACCATTTTTTTCATTACAAAGAAATAGTACATAAATCAACAGAGTTAGATGTGTGTTTTGTTCATGTAGATGAGCCCATTTTTTCTATTTTGTTTGGATCATGGGTTTTTTTTAGGTTCTTCCTGTGTCACATAGCTCCCAACTCACACAATGTGTTTACATTCATTTTTGCTTTCTGATGAATCTCCTTTCGGCCTCTAACACCAGGCAATTATTTATTAATTTACTAATGAAAGTACGGATTTTAAAACATGCACTGAGAAAATGAGAAAGTTTCTAGGAACCCAAGATTTGTCCATAATTTAATTTTATGCTGTTGGAGGTCATCCTCATAAGGATCTTAAATTTACGGTGAGATCTGACAAACATGAAGTGGAACATCAGAAGAGATTCATCCTACCAATCACACATCACAAGCCCTTAATTTCCAGATTTTCTAGTATATGCTCATGGGGCATGCTTCATTTGTGACCAACCATAGTAAGTGTATATCATTCCTGATTTAAAGTCAAATTTCTGAGAGTTGCCAAAGTTGCAGTTCAAACTAGCTATGCGGTCAATAAACAGTATCTTGTTTTAGTATTCTAAAAATTCATTAGGGAGGGAATTGTGTGGGAAGAAAAAGCAGCATCATACACTGGAAATGCCTGAAGGAACATATCCGACCATGGGCAGACACCAAAATAGATGCCACAACACTAATTGTAGATAATCTGTGTCCTTAATAAATACAGACCAACACCAGAATTATCGCTTCTTACATTGGACATCCAATTTAGTCAGTCAAACAGCTATATATTAGACTTTGCTTCACACCAAAATTATTTGGACTACTTCAAGTTACATGACCAAGATCCCTCTGTTGTGGATGATAAACAGGCCATTCTAGGAGCTGGAATCAAATCACCATCCAGCTCCCACTTCTTGGACTATACCTTAAATATACTGCTATTAAAAAATACATAGGCAAAGTGAGAATTAGCAGCAATATTTTTTTCCATTCCTCCTAAACACTTGAAATACAGAATTTTGTCTGGACAGTGGAAGTCTACTCCTTGGTTCTACTCATCTAAGCCATAACAGTCCTGATCACATGTGTCTCTGCAAAGGTGTCTACAAAAAAATGGATATATTTTAGGTACTTCTAGGCGATAGCTAGTGTTTGAGAGTAGGAGGTTTAAACTGCTGGCATGGTGTCAGCATCTCCCAGACACTGCTTGGGAACTGCTCAGAGAATAGCATTGAGCGGAGGTTTCTTCCCAGTGGGGCAATCTCCTTTTCAAGGGAGAAAGGAGAAAGTTTAACATAAACCATGTTTTAAACACTCTCTCTCCCCACACATGCACAAGCTTTGAAAGGAGGGGTGGAATATCAGTTGAGAAATTGGCTTTTTGGCTTTGAAATACCACATCCCAAATCAACACCTCGTGGAAAAACAGAAAAGAAATAATTAAAAAGAAAACAAAACCATCGACAATGGAACCACATTGGTTTCCACCAAGTAAAAAAAGGTATCTGCGACATGATGTTATACAACCGTGATGAGAAAGCTTACTATTATTAAATTTCTTACTGTATTATACACTTAAAAGAGGCATGAAGGATTTAAAATATAGCATGACTGCACTTTTACATCTTCAAGTGATTAATTTAACACAATCCAAACAGCTAAGTGTTAAGGTTGATCTATCACTAATTCTTTACAAACCACAGATTTAGCTTTGAGAATGAGAAGACAATTTAGTCCTATTCCCTACCCAAAAACAATTATTTGGCTTTTAAAGACTGATGATTGATTTAAGGAAATATTTGTTCTCTCCTTGTCTCTTTCTTCCCAGCACTATCATCTGTCACAACTAGGATGAATATAATTAAGGCAAGTCTAAATGAAGTGAGAGGAAATGTAGAACTTCTTGAAAAACAATTAGTTTTAAATTCACTGGGAAAGTGAATCTAGGTTTTGTTTCCTATGAAAAGCATTAAAAGAACTTGTGGACATACAGTAGGATGTGAACTGTAATAAATCATACTCTTAACTCTGCTATTTGTCTTCTTTAATTTTCCATTTAGTGAACAAATGATTCGTTTTTCCCTTTGGAGAGCTACAAACTACAGAATTTACAGCTATTTAACAAGAAATAACACTAGAAAAAAAGAAATACCAGAGTTGTTCCACCTTCTCAAATAATTTTTTTATCCAAATATCATACTTATTTTGAGACAAAAAAAAAAAAAAAAAAAAAAAAAACCACAAAGCCCTGAAGTACTTTGGGGTGCTTCTGTAGTTTTTGGTCTTGTAAATTCCCACTGACTCAAGTGGAAGTTTCCCTGTAAGAGGACTGGAGGGAAACAGAGGGAGGACCTCTCCTTTAGACTTCAAAAATGTTGGTCTTGCACATTCTTCTCCAAAAATGTAATGTGCAATACATTTATTTATATTAGTAACCAAGGAACAATATTTATTTTGGAAGACACAGGGTTTCATTACTGTGAGCAGAAATGTGGTATTCACCCACAGCCCTGGGCTGGGCACAGAGGGAAGGTAGTTTCAGGGCATTCTGAACTGGCACTTCCCAGTGAAGTTGTCTGCGGTGTCATAAAGTGGAGGCGACACAGCAAGCCCTCTGCATAGCCGCAAGCACCCTGCCAGGCAAGCTTTGCCCCCATGAGACAAGATTAGAAATCTGGTCCTCCTTCAGCGTTTCATTCCCTAGGAAAAAACAGTATCAAAAGGTCTTGTTTTGAGAGGGAACCCTCATTTTTCCTCCTCCGTCTGTGCCTTGTAGCCTCTTGACCTACAAATTTCTAGACGGAAAAAGTTATGTTTTTCTGAAGTTGAATTTTGATACAAAACATATTAGTACAATACTGCCAATCCCAAGCATTCAAAAATCATGAGTCAGATACCAAAAGTTATGAGACTGGCTGGCACTTCATATTTAAGCAGAAAGTGTCTTTTGTTTTGTTATTCTTAGTCTACAGTATGGTCACATTTTTAAGCTTCTATTGGCAACCATGAAAACAGACACTCAACCAATGCATTGTTTTATTATTTTGAATGAAATTACATTGTTATGTAATACTTGATTTTAGCAGCTCAAGCACTAAGAAAACTAGAGGTTGCATGACTAGTCATAAAAATCACCCAATTTGGCAACCGTTGTTAGTTGTGCAGTTATAGTCTGAACATTTTGGCACCCATGAACTTGGCTGATTTCAAAATGCATACTGATATGAGTTATAAAGATATCACACTATGCTTCTGTTTCCTGGTGACATGAAAAGAGTTAATAGTCTGTATCCCAGAAATGACAGCAAATCACACCTTTTACTCTTTGAAATGATCCAAAACCACATATCAAGTCAATATTCATGCGTATTTCTGAGTGGTTTCAACTACAAGCCTTATGCCAAGAATACCCTTGTGATTTGGATTCTAGATGGAGTGAAAAATGCCTCACTCAGATCCAAAAAAAATCTCACAGAAATGTTCCCTTCAGACTTGTAATCTTGTGATTTGTGCAAAAATGCTGGAGGTTTGGTTCATAAACCCAAGAAGGACAAGTTTATAGATTTCTATCCTACGATCAAAATCCTAAACAGAAATTCTTGACTAGATTTAGCCACAAATCTGCAATATATAATTTTTATATTACATATATAAGTTATGGTCTTTTTTTGAACCACTCACTACAGAGAAATATTTCATGATTCAGAACCAGTCTGGAGAATCAGATGACTGGATTCGCTCCCTTCCTATGTCTGAAAAAGCTCACTTTTCCAATCCCAGGACATTCCTGTAAGGGAGTGGGAGACTGCCCAGATGTGACCAATCTTATTTTCAGAGCTGGGTAAGTCTTTGAGAATGCCATCTGTACAGTGATTTTACTGTCGCTGTTGATAGGTGCACGGACTGCAGGAGTACATCATCCTAAATGATGTGATTCAAACTGGCTCTACTGTTGTTTACTGTGGGTACTGGGCTCCATGAGAAGAACTCCACACTGGGCTGGTTGCAGAATTGGACCCCATTATATTCTGCTGTTAAAAAAATACTGAGTTTGTTTCAAAAGTGTGAACTTGCCATGCCAAGTAAGCATCTGACATCTGTAACATTTCCCACGGGACAGCCAGGGCCCAGCTTGAAGAGCTATGAGAAATACCCACAGAGTTCAGTGACTACATCTGGTGAGGCTTGGATCTTGTATGCATTCAGCACATACTACCACCTGGAAAAAAAACAAAGGTGTCATTTCTACTTTTTAATAATGTAGATAATGCAAATTTACTTATGACTTTAAATTTGGTTTAACCATCATTTTATCAGCTTATAAACATTGAAGTTGAGACTTAATCAGGCATTAAGCCATGTTCAGGACTCCATAATTGTTCTTTGGTTTTTCCTTTTTTTCTGCTCCAGGAGTTATTTACAGAACTGGTTTCTCTTTGGCCTCAAATGTGTCAAGACCTCTCATTTGTCTGCACTCCTCCTGTACACCTTTCCCCACACTCCTAGAGGTTGTCATCCTTTAGGTCAGGCAGGTAAGACAAATGAGGAAGAGGCATATCTTATCCTTGAGTTTTGAGCCTCTGTGAGACATGAGGCTCACAGGGATTCTTATAGGCAGTGAGTCCTGGCCTCTCCCTACCTCATCTCATCCTTTATGTCACTGACCCTGCCCTTCCTCCCAGCACAGTTCTAGTAGCTCCCTTAACCGAAATCTTCTCAACCCTTCTCCTCTGTCCATAAGTCTCTTCCTTTGACCTCTGATTTCATGCCCCGGTCTGACCACTTTTTTCTGTTCAATTCCCAGTGTCCATTTGTAGTTCCAGGGTTTCTTTACCCCATTATTTTCTTCTCCAACCCCTTTAATTAGTTCTCTCCTTAACATAGATACCTAAATATAGCCTGGCATCACCCTGTCAGCAGTCTAGTCACGCTTTTCATGATAGATAATAGAGGAAGAAGAACTGAAAGAACAAAAAAGAGTTGACAAATAGCAATCCCTCACAGCAATCACTACTCCCCACTCTCTACAGTGGCAGCTGCTGCCCTGCTCTGCCTGTTCTGCCTTCTCTCTCCCACAGAAAGAAGGCAGATCCACCAGGAGCCTATTGGACCAAGTTCATTCAGTGCATCAAGAGCAAATTAAATCTACTAACTTCTCTGTTTCTCAATGGAATCCAGGTTACTCTACTTAAAAGTCAATATGATTTTTTAACATTTTGTTTTAAATTGGATTTTGATATTTTGATCTAACTTTAAGTTCCTCAGGGCCTTTCCAGTCAAGCAATTAACAGGATAGCATTCCCCACTTAAAGTCTTTGTAGCTGTAGTCTTATTCCTTGCTATGAAAAATTACTTTTGGATCAGAATCTAGACAATCTTTTTTGATTATTTATCTAAAACTAAAAGCAGGAAATGATTCATTTGATTTTTGCCAATACTGGAGTGTTGCCACTTTTAGCTCAGGAAGAGTAGGCTTCCTTTGGCAGCCTTTGCTTGCATGATGATGAATGAAGTTCTATGTTTAGTGCTTGCTAAAATTTTATAGAGTCTAAAAAAGCAATCTAAACATGTTACAGGGAGTGGGTAAGTTTTTTCAGATAACTATACCATAAGTTCTCATGCTGTGTCACAGCAATACCTTCAATATATACATAGAGGAGAGACTCTTTCCAAAAAAACATCTGTAAATACTTGAAAATGAACTATTTGTCATAATAAGCAAATAATTTCCCCAAAGTGAATGCACATTAGCAGTTGCATTACATAGAGGAAAACATAAATGCTTCTCCTTGTCTTAAAGATATAGCTCCCAAATTGCATGTAGTCATTTCTCACAGAAAAGCATAGGCCACCATGGAATGGGCAGTTAAACAGCACAATAAAACCTACTGTAGACCTAACCAGCAACTGCTACCTACTGATGAACAGAAATGTCTTAGAAGTCTTGACAATATAAATATTTGTCTGTACTAAGAGTTATAATAATTCAATCATGATACCCTAATTGTGGGGAGGGAATTCGGCAGAAGTGATGCATTTATATCTGAAAAAAGCATTCAAGTAGCCTCTCAAAAATAACCATTAATTTTACATAAATTGGTCTCGCTGGATGGCATTTGTCATTCAGACAACCTTATTTTCACAGTCGGAATGTAAACAGACACATTTGAGTAATTCAGGAAGTTTTTACAAATATTTTGTACTCAAATTCAGTGTCCTCAGCTTTGTTCTCACCTACATTTGCATACTAACTACCTTCGTGATTTGCTGGAGCATTTCTCCCACATGTTTCCTTTGATAGCTCCCCAGCAGGCTTCTGAAATGACATGTTTGGGTGAGCCAGTTTTCATGCTGAGAACAGTCCCCTCATTCATATACCTTCTCTACCTCCAACAATGTTCTCAGATCTGGATGGGTGCTCTCAGAAGCTTTACACCTTTGTGAAAACTGTAGCTCCACTTGATGTTCACTGTGCTTGGGATCAGATTTTAGTCAGGAAGAAACTCTGAACTAAAGATATTTATATATATATATATATATACATACAAAATTTTAAGAGTATTGGGCATGTATTAGGACAAGAATAATGTTGTTTTAACACCCATTTATAGGTAACTGTTTCATTTGGAGGGCAAATTATCATTTACACTCTTCCATTCACAGTGAGCAAATAACTTGCCTCAGGAATATAAATGGTTTAGAATATTAGCCTACTTTTGTTATTTCATGAAATTAGCCCAAATGTTTATGGTTAGTTAAAGATTTTGCCTTTCCTGACCTCACCTGTGTTTGTTTTCCATATGAAGATTTAATTTACACTTTGATTTAATGACATACATTCCAAAATTAAGGTATCTCCAGGACAAACAATGTACGATAGGAGTGACATTAATTCTGTAACTATACCTCACTAATGTGCATTCTCATGCAGAAAGTTGGGGAAAGAGACTGAAGAAGTACACAGAGAAAGAGAATAATAACAGCTGCATATTGATAACCCTATCCTACTTCCTGTGAAATAGACTGCGGAGCCTGGTAGGCTCCTTTGAGCAGTGTATAATTTTGAATAAATGGTCCTGTCTGATAAGTTACATCAAAGGCACTTTGTATCAAACACGTTTGAGACACCCAGTTCAGAGAGGTTTTGTAATTCTACTTTCTTTTAAACTACTCAAGAAGCATTTGGATTCCTGGAATTAACTGTCACTGGTGTCATCTTTGAGCTGTGCTTCTGAGAGAGTTCATTAAATAAAAAAGATGCTAATAGAATATGACAGGACTAGTAAAAGATAAATCTGTGGCGAGTCAGGATGCAAACATGCAGAAATGGGGAGTTCAGATAGGACCACATGCAAGGGCTGTCTGGTGCCTTGATTTCAACCACAGGCAATATTGGGACAAAATACAGATAGTGGATAGTTTTCACTATCATTCCACTTCAGTTTTCATTCTGTTCTGCAACAGTCAGGTATAAAGAATCTCAAAAGATTTAACTTCATACTCAAAATGTACATAATTTGCAATTCTATCCTTTTACAATCAATACACTTTTTCTGTACCTTTTAAAAATATTGCCTACATGATAGAAAGAACTAAGGTCAGACTAGTTTTCTACCAGTTTTCTACTTTTCTACTATTAGAAAATGGTTGATGAAGTAACTTGGCCCATATATTACAGATAACAAGATCTGACTTCCACAGTTTTATTTTAGAGATTAGATAAATAAGGAAAAGAAGACCTAAAAAGTGATGATAACAATGAAAAATATAGAGGACAGTGTTTTCAACGTGAAGACAGATAGCCTAACAGGACAACTTAGTGTTTAAACATCACTATTTCTTGAACAGTTTAATGTGGTTTAGATTTAGGGATTAACATAGAATCTCTTCAAACATATGAGAGCTTTGCATGTGTCATAAAGCAAACTGTAAAGGGGTAAAAATTTAATTTTTAAGAAAGCCTTTAATGTCTGCCTTTATGACCCTCAGTCTCTCAGCTCTCCCTGCAACAGAGAAGGCAAGCACTCTCTGCCAATGCATATATAAGACATTTATAAGTGAACAGGATCCAAAAGGTTTTGTCCCATTTCCCACTGTGTACATTTTCAGATACTATGTGGGCTATGTGGGATTTTCCTCTGTTCTGTTGCTGGAAATCAGAAATGCTCACCTCTGTGGTATGCAGACTGAAAAATCATGCAGAGTTGACCAAAACTGCAGGTGGACTTATGGCCATTCCCCACTGATGGAAAAACACAAACAAAATGAATGCAATGAAACCAATTGCTCCCCAAAGACTCTGCTTTCCTCTCACCTCTTAACCCCTTTCTCCTCTCTGGCTGCCAGTCACTTCGAGTTTTCTCCTTCCTAACTTGAACTGCCACAGAAAAGATTCTTAATGTTCTAGCTGTGCATGTTTCTCACACGGGAGGTTCCCAAATAGGACTTTCCTCAAGTTGTGTGCTATGCATCTGCTGTTAACTGCGCTCTCAAAGGAAAAGTCCTTCATACCCCCATTTCCGTCAGAGACGAGTCCACTGACGTCTTCCACCTGAAGATTCAACACTCAGATATGATCCCATTTTTGGAGTTACCTCAGATTGGTTCCACCTCATGCTAAGGAAATGGGGAGTGATCACCAAAGCTGTATTCAAACCCTACCCTTCTAAATTCTCCTCAGCATAAGAGCACTCCTTGCTTCCTTACAATTTCAGATTTGCTCACTCAAGGTGTTCCTCCACGCTCACTTCTTTCTCCCAGCTGCCCATCTCCAGTGGCAGTCCATGATAGACCCATTTGTTTCTCAAGAAGACAGATTGGAAGAAAGGATATCTTTTCTTTGTTGTTTTCCTCTTATATGACTCTCTGAGGACAAAAGACACTAAATATATCAAAGCTGCAAGAGGCAAGCCCCGAGAAAAACCTTTACTGTTTTTCCTCAAAACCAGCTCTTCAAGCCATTCCTTGATGTTGCAAAAGTATATCTACACCAAAAACCTAATCAGGAAGTTCTGTAGCTCTCTGCAACACAAAGAAATAAAGAAAGAAAAAATCCGAGATCACCTGAAGTGTCTTGCTCACATCAGCTGGTTTAATCACATCTCATAGTCACTTATATTGACATTTAAGTGCAAATGAAATTCTGAGGAAACAATGCAACAAATACCAGAAATGTTGTGTGCAGAGGTACTCTAGATAATGTATTAATGAAAATTAATATCTAACACATCAGGTAAGTATATTATTAGCAAATTTTTCATAGATGTACACTAGTATGCATGACTATATCCAATGGGATTCCGTAAGGTGTACTAGAAGACAGATTCTCTGTGCTATGTATATCCAGCAGTTAAAGATAAAAACAGGAAATCAAATCACTTTGGGTTCCTTCAGGAATAATTTTTGGGGGTATAAAATATTTTCCTGAACAGAGATTTAAACAGAGAGAAAAACAGTAAGTCTCAAACAGATTATCAGAAACCTCATTCAGCTGTGCAGCATTTTGAGAAGCAGCTTCCTTCCACAATCAGCAGCTACAGAAAGATCTTAAAAATAAATAGAGAAAGCATTCTTACACTGATGACCTTGTCTGAGATTACATCATGTCTCAGTTACCACGAATGCTGGCTACAGCCTTACTTTCTCTTGCGTCTACTTGGAGATACATTTCTGTTCTGTATCAATAACGTCATGTGTGTTTGAGCCAGGGAAGATTTGCTTCTTTCATATTTACTGTCAAAGCACTGGACCAGGAACCTGAGTTTTAGAGAGACCATTTCCTTTGCTGATGGATGTAGCACACCAAAACAAGTTTTCTCAACCTTAACAAAAGAACAGGATAAGGGTTGATTCTGTGCTGTAATAGGCTATTTAGACAAGCACAACCACTCCACCCGGGCATAAATGACACCAGCTATAGGGGCAAACTGTGTCTACAATGCCCTGTCTGTACACTGAATTTACCTCCATAGAAGCAAATTCATGTAGTATTTAGCTACTTGCAACTATAATATACAATACTTGGCTAGAATAATGATCAAAAGAAAAAATGACTGCTAATTTTTCGTGTTAAACACTTGTAATCTATCCTCTCAACCTCGTTAGAAATTAGGCAGATACACACAGCAGACTACTGAATTCTGGATTTCTTAGTTTTCTTATTACCTTGCTAATGTATATGTTTTCATCAATGCAATGAAAACGTGGTATATTGGGGAAAAGTAGATGTGCGACCCATAAAAACTATTTTAGGAAAATAGCGGCTATGACATCATATTCTTCCGCAATCAGCAGATGTTTCAGTAGTGTGAAAAATATTTACTCTAGCTGAGATCAGAGGATATCCATTTATTGCCTTCATTAAAACTTGACTGCATGTGTGTCTCTTTACATGCAAAACAAGTTCTTCAACCAACAAGACTGCAACCTGCCCTGTGAGATTAATGCTTTTAAACTCATATGCTGGTATATATATGCTGTGGTTTCACTGGTGAATATAGACTAGGAAAAAGCAGGACAAGGTCAAAAGACCAAGGAAAACTTATATCTGGGAAGAGATAGATATTACCTCCATAACAGCACTTCACTAGATGTGAACAGTCTTGTGTTTTGGGAAAATGCTGGAAGACTGATCAATCATATACATTGGGCCTGATCCTATTCTTTAAGCTCTGAGGTTTCCAAATTTCTCAAAGCCTGAAAATCTCTTTACTCTCTCCTTTTAAAGTAGTTTCTGAATTTTTTTTTCCTTTTCTTTTTTTTCTTTTTTTGACTACCGAAATATTTACACCAGGGAGAACAGTATGGTGATGTAGGGTCAAAGAACTCTTTTCCACATTATTCTTCAACTGAGTTAATTCACTAAAATTGTTTAAGATATTTCAGGTTTATTCAAAGCTATTCCTCTATCCGTAGCTCTAAAATGGAGGATACGCATTCCCAGTAGGAATGCCAGTTGCAGCAGAGGATTTCTCTCTGTTTCTTTGAAAGGGTGTTTTTTTGGTTTCTAGTAAGGAGAGGAATCTCATATTCTTCCATTATTTTCATATAGAATTCTTTATTGTGAATGATTTAACTTTTGTATTTCTCATATGCAAGGTGAATTTTCTTTTTCCGTAAATGAGATTTTTACAGTAGTATTTTTACATTCTTCCTCCACTAAAACTATTGCAGACTATCGGTTTTACAGTAAAATTTGTCATGATTCAATACCCCCATTGTGGTCAGGTTTGTTCCAATATATATTACCAAATTTTTTTTTTTTTAGGGATGTGTGTAGGCCATCCCTACCACAAAATAAAAGTTGTGTTTTGTTGATTTTTTTTAATGGAAAGTATACCTCCATCCAAATTTCAATTGATACGAAGAAAGCTTAATTCTTTGCTGCAATATTTAGCTCCGATCCTTGAGCCATCATTTTTATTGGAGGACAGTCTGAGAAATTCTGCTTGTGGGGCAGTGTCCCTTACTCAGATTTAGACAGGTTTGTTTATGTAGTCAGCACTAAAAGTAGCACAGCTTCATTTCTCAGACGTCTTCCCTCTCACTTTCTTTCCAGGAAAGTATTTTTTTTTTCTCCGAATTCAGTGCTTCATTCCTACCAACGGGTCTTTCTGTGCCAACTCAGAAGAGGTTAAAAAGAGGAACTTTGGCAAAAGCTCTCATGCTGAGCATGCAATCTATAGACAGAGAGGCATTGCTCCACAAAACAACAACAGGAAGGCTACTTGAGTATCAAAATAGGCCTGAATAAAATATATGCTTTGGGTTCCACTGCCTGCTCAGATATGGATTTCATATATTCTGATAGAAAGATAAAATTGGACAGAAATTCTTTAACAAGCTCCAGCTTGTTCTTTAAATGTGAGTTCTGAAGAGTGGGAACATATGGAACTGCTTTGTAGACTCTTCTGGGCTAGACATCTGTTTGCTGGCTGCAATTGCAGTGGAATGGGTGTTCACTTCAAGCACTAGATAACTTAAATAAAATGCAGAAATAAAGTACATTTCTTCAGTCAATATTGACTGTTACAATATCACAATCTCTGGGACTGCAGTCTGTAACACTCCTCCCCCTTTCTCAGCTAAGTTCCTTCGTTGTCATGAGCCTGACTTCTCTTTCCAACAAAAATGTGAAACTACTTATGCATGTTAAAATAGCCCTTCTCATCTGGGAATTTCAGCAGCTAGCATGGTATCATAGAGGCAATTCATGATTATGGGATTTACTGACTCCAGTGTTTTGAAACATTTCCTTGTGAGGTAGCCTACTCGTTGTAATTAAAAGTCTATATATTTGCAAAAAGAGACCAGCACTAAGCGGAAACACCTGAGACTTTTGTGGGAGAAGCTCATCCTATGAAAAACTTCTCTTTAATGGCAGAGTAAGAATTCACATAAATGTATTTAACTTCAATATTGGCCTTATCCTCCTGGTGCTGCTGGCACATGATTATGCTTCCTCTACCTCCTTCATCAAGTGTAATCACTGTTAAAGTTACTCTGGAGATAGGCTTGGCAGCTCTAGGACCCCGATGTGAAGCTGCATTATATATTTTCCAGCAGTAACACCTAGACTTGTGGGTTGGCTGCTAGAATGAATGTAGTGGCAGTAGTTGCTTGTTTCTGTTGATAGATGCCTCAGAGGCTGCCCTGCTGTTTGATTACTCCATACTAGATTGATTCTTGAGTCATTCATGGTTTTTTTTAATTTTCCTCCTAACTAAAATGTGAAACGGAAATGTGAAACCTAGAATGCAGGTTAAAATGGCCCTTCTCATCCAGAAATTTTAGAAATTATTATGCCATTCTAAAAATATTTGCTCATAATTTGATTTAGGTAGATAATGATCCTCAGTCATTCTGAAACAGATTATCAGTTGTATTAAAAGCTGACACATTCCATTGTCCAAATAAGATGGAGGAATAAACAAAATCACAAGAGGTGTAAAATGTTGAATTATTCAGTAATAATTTTCCTGCTGAAAAGAACACTAGCTGTCTATCTCCTGCTGTGAAAACAATTTCCATTCTAAAACCACTCATTTCACCTAAGATCATTACTTTAGAAATATAATTTATATCAAGCTACCTGATGTCCCTGTAAGAATAAGTATTACACAAACAAAAGTTGTCTTGAAATAATATTTAAAAGGCTGCAAAATGGAACATGGAACTTAGGAAAGGCAGAATTAAGTTGATTATATAAATATTGTATTACCCTTATTTACTTGAATATTTCTTTTTCAGAGAATCTGAGCTCATTGAGTACACATTTGGATGGTACCTATTGAATTTGTAACTGTTTGAAATTATATTTAATCTTACTCTTATTTGCTATTCACTTTTCAATTCTAGTTCAAAACATAGTATACTAATATCCTCAAAGGAATATCTAAGGAGATTTTTATTTTGATAAAATGGATTTTGAATACCTAAATCTATCTTGAGCATGTCTTCAGTATTCCCTGGTTACTCAGGAGCAACTCAGAAGTGGGCAGTCTTCACACCTGCCTCAGCTGGTGTCTGAATTCTGAGTGACCTGTACCGAGTCTGGCTGGGATGGAGGTAACTTCCTTCATAGCAGCCTGTATGTGCTCTGTTGAAGGACTAAAACAGTGTTGATAACATGTCAGCATTTTCCCTGTTGCTAAGCAGTGCTTGCACAGCACTAAGGCTTTCTCTTTTTCCCACTCTCCTCATGCCCTGTCCAGCAACTGGGCTGCAGGAGCACAATAGACTGAGAGTTGACAGAGCCATCTGTGCCAAGTCTAATTGAACAAATGGGATAGTCCAGATTGTGTAATGTCATGCTCAGCAATAAGACTGGGACAGCAGAAGAAGGTGGAGGATTTTGTCTTTCCACTTTCAGGGCAGCCATCATTCAGAGAATGTTTGGGCACTGGTCTGTTTGTGGGGGTGGTGAATGATCGCCTTTGTGTCACTTGTTGGGACACCTGTTGGGTTTTTTTCTCTTTCCTTCACTTATTAAACTGTCTTTATCTCGACTCACAAGTTTTTTCATTTTTTCTCTACCTATTCTCTCACTCATCCTGTTAGGAGGTAGAAAGTAAGAAAAGAGTTGTGTGGGTGTTTGGCTGCTGGCCAGGGACAACCCACCACACAAACACATTGGATGGCATGAGAGCTGTCAGAGGACTGTATTTCCACACCTGGCCACAGGAACTATAGCAATATCTAACCTGTATAATATTTCTCCCACAGCATGTCCAACTTTCCTATTCCCCGCTTGACCCCATCAGAGACCCTTGGAGACATCAGTGACCTCCTATTGGTCACCCTATTTGATTTGCCTTTCCATGGAGTGAAGGACTCAATTCCTCTGAGTCATGAGGGAATAGGACAGAATTCATTCACCAGGAAGTGGAAGCATTCCCGGTTTCACAGTATAGGCTTCAAATTTTCTCAACTAGTCTGAGTTTCCCTCTGTAAACTGAAGACAAGGTACTGTAATTAGAAATCCAGAAAAGTGAATAGGTAGTGTTATGAGTGTCTTCAAAAACAGTTCAGTTTGAAAGAGTGCCTCTTTCAAATTAAACAAATATTCAAATTCAACAAGAGAAAAAAAAAAGCATTTAATTTCTTAAGAACAAAATGAGCTTGAATTTGAGGATTGAATTTTATGAGCTGAACCCCTTAGGACTCATGAGATGTCTAAATCCAGATATAGCTATGTCATTCCATGAAATACTGGATTCTAGGTGCATAACGTCCACCAAACCTGGCAATGCTGGCTACTCTGCAGCACAAAGACATGGACCATTAGAAATATACAGCAACATATTCTATATGGCTAATTTATATCAAACTTTTTTAAATTTTATTTTAATCAAATGCATGAAGTGCTTTTTGAGAAAAACTGAAGTTTTTGCTACGTCTAGATCTGACTGGAGTATTTGTTAGGTGCCATTTCTGTATTTTCAATTTTGTTGGAAAGTCACAACAGATTTTTACTGACAATCACAATAGTCTGGAATGCAGCCATTAGATCTGATTCGTATCATAACAATCATGAAAGACCCCCAAAAAAATCTAGACATCAATTGTCCCAGTCCACATGAGAGTGTTTTGCGATGTATGGACTTTGACAAACCTTTTACAAACTTTTCACAAACCTTTCAAAGCAAAGTTCCTTTGTTCCCATCCTCCTCATTTTAAAATATAGATTAATATACCAATTTTTTCTAAGTTTCTTTCCCTGTATAATGATGAGGCTATAAATCTAAGAGATGTCTAATACAACATGATAAATTTGCCTTTTAAACTACTCCAATTTTATAACACAGTTATAAAAACTATGAACTACTGAAAGAAAATATATTGGCGGGAAGCAAAGCCAAATTTTTAAGCACTTTTTCATAATGACTAACTCACCTGGGTTAATGCTGAGTGAAAGATGACACTATAAAGACATCTACATCTACTTTTTTTTTTTATGAGAGGAATCCGTATTCCAGACTCATAGCTCTTTTTTTTTTTTTATGTTGCAAGTGGAACAAGAACATACAAAAGTGATGTAATGAAGGTTCTTGTCTCTGTTAAAGTATATAATAAAGAAGCAATGTTTGCAGAATTAGGTGACATCTTTTATTATGCCGGTATTTTCTCTTTTGATGTCCTTAACTGCCATGGCTACAACAATGTTTATACAACATAGGAAAGGTTTTGCTTTTCATTGATACCTAAGATATACCAATATTATTGTTGGGGGGGAGGGAGAAATTCAGTATACGTACAACTATAAATAAATACCTTAATACAAAAGTCTACATGGATTTCTGCATGCATATTGCCACTTTTGCAAAACTGACATCAGGAAAAAAAAATAACACTCATTACTGGAAGCAGAGCATAGGAGAGTATTAAAAATTCCCCAGATCCAAACACTCTCTTCTTTGAGGGCCTAGTGAGGTAAGAGTCGGGAATATGTATAGTTCCTTGGCATTTTGCATGGTGTATTAATTAATCTTATAAGGGAAGTGGGGCATAGAAAGACCCCCAGATCAGCAGCTTGTTTAAAGAAGAATTGTTGAAATTTCATAGTGCTGGCTCGGAGCACTTGCTTAGGAATTGCTGTACAGCAACAGAGCTGGTTTTGGTAAGTAAACCAGTCATGAAGGAGGAAAAAAGGACAAAGGAGAACTCAAGCTGATGCTGAACAGCATGAGTGTGAAAGTTCCGTCAGTGATACAGTGCTGTTGCTTCATATAAAGAAGAAACCAGCACACAGGGAAACTCTCCTCTTTGCCCATCAAAGCACTTCATATATTCACAGTGTGAATTTACACAAATATTTATGTAAAGAAGTACAGCAGAGCAGTAGCAGTTAATATTTGTTACACTCCAACAGCAAAAAGAAATGGTAGCATGAACTGAAACCAATCTCTCATGTGTTCCAATCAACCCCTTATCTTACTCCTGTTTATTTTATTGTAATGGTTTTCATAATGTCCCAAGAATCTTTAATTTTTTCTTCTCCAGAACAATCAAGGAAAACAGATAAACAAAAATCCTCTATCTATGACAAGCTGGTAACTTTGGAGTTTTGTTGGCTCTTTGGTGTTTGTTCATCTTTTTAGTGCAGTAAAAAAACAATTAAAAGCAGAAAGTGAATGTTCAGTGATGTAAACAACTTTCAAGAATCACATTAGCTAATAAATTTCTTTGAAATACGTGCTGTGGGTTTTATATCTGTTCAGAAATTCACTCTATGGACCTGTGGTTCATTTTTCATTATCAAGGGGTATTATAATTGAATTTGCATGAACCTTTAAGAATTACTATTTCCTGTTCAGTGGTTTTATTTTCAATTTGATAATGAAACACCCATAAAATTTAAAAGTTTATTGAGGAGAGGGGGTTTAGTACTAGCACCTGGCAACTATATGGAATACATACTGAACTAAGAATTAAAAATCAGCATTCCTGGAATTCTTTTTTTTGCTCTGCATTTGTACATGGGGTGAGGGAGATCAGCCTGTGCACAGGTGGTGGACATGAGCGTGAGCAGGGAAAGGCTCCAGAGCTACTGCTTGGGGAACCACCTTAGAGATGGAGGGAGCTGCAACCAAGGCTTACTACAAACTTCAGCAGCTTTGAGGTGAGAGCGCTCAGGCTGGTACTAATGAATCCTCTGAAGAAAACCAAAACCAATAAGAAAAAAATATTCATAATACCTCTATTCCAATGGATAAGTCTGTTGAGATTTTAGTCAAATCATCCAAAGCCACATAATCAAAAGCAATGAGCAGAGTCTCTTGCTATCAGCTCAGTGTATTCTGTCTGTGGTGCTTTGATAGGGAACAGCTTTTCAAAGCGCTGGGAGCAGAGTTCAGAAGTTGTGGGTCCAAAAACAGCTTTAGAAAATCTTGGATTCGGGTCTTTGAAAATGCTGAGTAATGCCACCAACAGCAGATGTCATTCCAGAGGCAATTAAACATCAGGCTCTAAAAGCTTAAACACAAACATATTGTTGTTCAGACCATCTTTAAAATGAGGTTAGAAGCTATCATGTCATGAATATCCTTAGGTTTAGATAGTAGTTGCTTGTAAAGCTCCAAGTACTTTAAATAAAAGTGTGGTTTATTGGTATGTATTATTGATACGATCGAAGAAACAGAAAGTTAGAACAGCAATTACAGTTTCTTGTACAAGTTCAGAGACCATTTCTAAATTAGATCTCTACTCATTGACAATTTAAAAGACTAAACAGTGCAAAACCTGAAATGTCATCAGGTTGCTTGTCGTAAATATTCAATACACAAATAGATTGATTACCCAACAATTTCTATGAGAAAGAATAACATAAAGTAAAAATAATAAGAAACACAAACAGGAATGGGCAATTTTTAAGATTGTCATCATTTTAAAAACTTTTTTTCCAGAGACACTGTGCAACTCATCAATTTTCCAAGTCCCCAGGATCTCAGATTTATCTTTATCACAAATAAGAAACTGAGTTGTTTTCAAAAACCAAGGTGTACACTGACTCTTTCATGCTATATGCCTTTCTACTCCTGTGGTCAAGTACCTTGCAGTTATTATCGCTTATTTGTTCAAGTGGTGAGGAAATATTAAATATCACAAGTTCTCAGCAGAGACTGGACAATAATTATCAACAGATGGCTGGCAGTAGGGTTTTGAGAGAGAGAAAGAAATTGCCCTTCCTTCCAAAACAACCCTCTATGAGAAGCTGTGAGCAACTTATTAGTGACAATTTTGTTTAAAATCAGATTTAACTACCTGCTTTCTCACCATTTTTTTTGTGTTACTTTTACTCTTTCTTATTTAGCCACGATGAGCAAGCATCAATGCTGCATGTCTTGCTTTTCTCATAATGATGATATTTACGTTTGAAAAACCCAAGAACTCCTTGTAATTTACTCTCTTATTAAAAGTAATACCACTGTTGGGTAATTAGACATGTACAATTTTACAACAGTGTCTTAAGCTCCCATACTCATGCATCTTAAATGACTCCACAGAAGATGTGGAAATACACAGTGGGACAGATCCTCCATTAACGCTATTGACAAAGTTAAGGTAATTTATTCCAGGCTCCCATTGCATGTGATATGGTTTGTTTTCAGAATAAACATGTGGCTAATCAAACCACTGGACCTTGAGATATTTGCTTCACAAATCAGTCCTTCCCTAAATATTTTTAAAGTATGACTGGTTTACAAATACTGGGGAAAAGTAAAGACAGCTGAAATTGCCTTACTACCCATCACACTTCATTTTCTTTTGTCTTGTGTACCTGGAGGGCCCCATCTGGGTATTGCAGTACAGGTGCCTCGGCTTGGAATGCTGTAGAAGCCCTAGCAAACTGATTCATAAGGCTAAATCCCCGGGATCTCCAACAGGTTTCTGCAATGCAAAGAAAAAAAAAAGCAGATGCATTTTTCTCTTATTAAATCTGGTCTTTGTGGGCTGCTACAAAGAAAAGTGTTTTCGAGGTCATTATAGGAAGCTGATGCTCCTTATGTTGCTATGTTTTGTGTGGAGAGCCCACACAAGAAGTCCCAAATCATGGAAGCAATGCAGTTGTGAATTTTTAATTATTGAAATAAGCTCCTGAAGTGCATTCCTACTGGCGACACAGTATCACACACAAAGCTGTCTGGAAGGCTGCCGGAAGGAGGAGGAGTTTGTCTTCAGCAGCCACAGGTGCTCAGCACTGTGCTTTACTCACACCAGCAAGATCCAGCGCTGATGGAGACTCTGGTGCCACAAGGGAAGACTGACTGGAGCAACTGGTACTTGGTAAGGCCAGGGTCCTAAATGCAAAGGGCTTCATGCCACAAACCGTGTCCAAAGAAGAGCTTTCCATCCAGCCCGAGGTCATTTGCATTCTCCACCCATCTCTCCCACCTGGGGCAGATCTGAAGAACCTTTCATCCAAAGCACCCCACCCTGCCAGCAAGGCAGCCTCTGGTTTTCATTCTCTGCTGCATTTGCATCACATTTCTGGAATTATACAATGTTTATTCTCTTCTCATCGCAACAGCAACAAAATAAAAAAAATTTTAGAAACCCAACAAACACTGCACCGTGAAATTTGTACTGAGTTATTGTGAGCTTATTTAATAAAAATTGATTCTTTTTTTCAGATTTATGCTAGGGACGTTAGCACTCTCCAGCTCTTGGGAAGGCAGTCTGCTTACAGATGACTGTCACTTTAAGAGACTATTTTAAATATAATGACTAGAGTATGTTTTGATTAAAATCCACTTAAAATTAACATCAAAGCAATAAACTAAAGCTCTAAGTCCAGGTCAAGCCTGTACAACTGGGTAAAACTTTGTCCAATTGTTTCTTACTTCTAAAACATGACTAATGAGATTCCCTTTTCTATCTCACTTTATGAATCACTTAAAACACAAAATCTACTTGTTCTAGTAAAAAATCTGATGTCCTTCTGCAAAACAAGTTAAATGTCATATTATGGTTTGCTACCAAGAACCTTTAAGTGTCTCTGAAGTTTCACAATGGGACTCATTTATCACAAATCGATAAACAAGTAACATCAGCAAATACAAATATTCAACCAATTTATTTACAGGATCACTTTTTTTTTTTTAAAAAGATCTCAGTCATTAATATGCCTATGCACAAAGGTTATCAAATGACAGTTTGGGCAGATTTCTGAAAAAGGTCCATCAATAATATTTTCTGTTAAATTGAAATATTTTAATGTGTCATGGAAACATTTTTTCTTGGTTTTTTCTAAGTATCATAAACTCAAATGAAATGTTAACAAATTTTTTAAAAATCAGCACTTTTACCCTAGCTGATGTAATAAAAACATTTTCATATTTTCATATTAAAAAAATCAGTTTTAAAATATCCTTTAATCACTTAGTTTGGTATTTTTACATGTGTTTCAATAAAAAAGGTATATCAAATGAATTCCTGTCTAAAAATACTGGTAAGTTTGGAAGTTGAGCATCACATGACTAAATAAAAGACTTGTTCACTGACAGGAGAGGGTGGAACATGTAACTGTGAGAAGTAGTGGATGAAAAATTGTACTTTCTGGACCTCATGCAAGTGCCCTGCACACATACGCACACACGTACATTCAAACATGGATTTGGACTAAAACTTGCCAAAATCCCTACCCAAGGCTAACCAGTCAAGCCTGGAAGGCTGTACTCTTTCACATAAATATGGTAATAATGAATAAAAATACTTGGAAGTCCTCCAACACGTTATACAGCATAATTTCTGTTTCTCTTCCCCATGTATACCCACAGGCTTGCTCCTGCTCTATGGTCCCTGTTCTCCCTGGTTTTTCACCAAGGTAATATATTTGCACCACTGTGAACGAAAAGCAACATTCTGAATTATAAGTGCAAAGGAAATCTGTGCTCCTAAAGTCTTCTTACCTTTTCTCAGGCTTCTACATTTCATCACCCAAACAAAGATCCTATTCAGGATAGCAACATCATCTCACACACCGGACATGAGGCTTGGAGTTAGGTCACTTTTTTTTCCCCTCCATGTTTCCCCCATTGCCTCATGTGACCTTAGACAATTAATTTAGTATCTGGTATCTCAGTTTCTCCTCATGCTAAACCTTGGAGGAAACACTTCCATGCCAGTAGATTTTCAGATCAAAGAGTAGTTTACACAAAGTAGGAGTTTAGTACCTAAATCTTAAATTGCATCTGAACAGGTTCTACTTTCGTCTAATCCTGGAGGCACCTAAATATTCCAGTTGCACCTCTGTGTAACCTGAAAGCTCCACCTGTGTGGAGGTGTGTCTTACACACCCTCCAGGCTGAAGAGCTTTCTGCAGCAGCTTGATTCAGATCAAGCTGATTCAGGATTCAGATTCCATCCTCCTACATTTCTTGACCAGGACACCCTTCTGGGTGGGATAGAAAACTTGGGTTGGTACCCTCCAAGGCAGAGGAGTGCACTGGCACAAACTAATGGGTTTCTAGGCAAGTGCCAGTAAGACAAGATTTCAAGCTACTCCTCACCTTCATGTCTCTTGTTGCACAGCTTCTGTGTCCACTGATGAGATGGAGATTTCATTCTCGGGTATTTCATGGCATCATAGACTGGTTTAGATTGGAAAAGACCTTTAAGATCATCTAGTCCAACCATTAACCCAGCACTGCCAAGTCCACCACTAACCTATGTCCCTAAGCGCCCAATCTTCACATCTTTTAAATACCTCTAGTGGTGGTGACTCAACCACTTCCTTGGGCAGCCTGTTCCAGTGCTTGACAACACCTTCCATGGAGAAATTTTTCCTAATAGCCAATGTAAACCTCCCCTGGAACAACTTGAGGTAATTTCTTCTTGTCCTATCACTCGTTACCTGGGAGAAGAGACTGAATCCCACCTGGCTACAATCTCCTTCCAGGTAGTTACAGAGGTTGATTAGGTCTCCCCAGCCTCCTTTTTTTGCAGACTCAACACCCCCAGCTCTCTTAGCACCTCCTCACAGGACTTGTGCTCCAGACCCTTCACCAGCTCTGTTGCCCTTCCCTGGACATGCTCCAGCATCTCAATGTCTTTCTTATCATGAGGGGCCCAAAACTTAACCCAGCATTTGATGTGCAGCCTCACAAGTTCCAAATGTGTGATTGTTTCCTCTACCATCTCACCCTAGTGACTGTAAGTTCCTGTTGCCTCAGTTTTATCTGTGGGACTACAATTTAGTCACAATCATCTGTACTATCATGAGTCCTAAATGAGGAGCTAGTGCTTCTTTAGCTTGTAGTGTTGCCATGCTGGTTGATCTCATGTCTCAAAATATGATCATTCCCTCAACTGCATGTTGAACACAAGATAGTGACTGAATATTAAAAGTCCAACAAACCATTTTAAGAGACATCTAACATTTAAAAGACAAAACTAATTAGTTCAGTCTCTGAACTAAAGATAAATTAGAATTCCTTACAAAATCAAGTTTGACTTAGCCCATCTCCAAAGCTATAAGGTAGTTTTCACTGCTCTTCCATGACTCCATCCTATGCCTGTGATTAACTATTAAAATCAAGGTCAAATTACTATGAGTATTAATGTCTTATGCTAGACAGAATCTCTGTTGCTTTGTGTTATTTCCAGATGAGCAGGTACTCACTAGATTGTCCTGTGTAGCTGAAATATGAAATGAAGCCAGCTACATTTTTCAACTTTAGGTACAACACAGCTCCCTTTGAAAACATGACAACCTAAGTGACTATAAATGTGTTACAGTCTCCAGGGCTCTGGAATAAATCTTCATGTTTAAAATAGAACTAGCTATTCTTCAAACAGCATGCCTTGAAAAATTATTCTCATCTAAGCAGGTACAAACGAACTATTAATGAGGCTCCTGTAGGAAAACAAAAAGAATAAATAATGTGAGAATAAACCTACTGCAACAAAACACATGCTGCTCCAACTTTAAAATTCTTCTGCGAACTTGTGACATACTCTCTTTAGATGCTTACATAAAGAAATATTGAATGCTGTCCATGATTCTGTTTAACTGCCATTAAAAAGACATTATTCAATAACACAAACAGCTTAGTTTCACCTCCTCTAAGGCTGGGGTTGTTCTTGGTGGGTTGTTTTTCTTTTTTAAGTCTGAAAAGAGGACAAGACACAGCTATACTGTGTGGCTGCTGGACAGGAGGTGCCATTGTGGCTACCAGAGTTTTATTTATCCTTAACCCTAAGAAGCAGTCTTTTAACCAATAGCCTTCTCTATAGCCTTTCCACTGGAAATTTAGCACTATACTTTGCTCTATTCCCAAGATGGTTTTTAATGGCTGTTTCTTGTTACAGAGAAAAGGCTTCTTCTGAGTTGGGCATGTTTCCAGTACAACAAGTAACAGCACTTACCAGGAACTTATACTGCAATCTTTTGATGCTCATAGAAGATTCACTAGTACTGGCAGGTCTTTATGGCAGCTTGCTGGTGTTGCTTAGATGAATGACTCATTTCTGCAAGTGCCAAGTGGGAAAAGTAAAAAAAAGCAAGCTGCACATTGGGAAAGAATAGAGTTTTTGCCACAGGACATAGCTATCTAATTTCAAATAAATATATACAGTAATAGGTCTAACATTATTAGCAAAGTGTCATAAAGACACAATTCCTGAGCAGTTGTAAACACACACACACACACACACGTACACTCACACGCACACACAGATCTGGCACTCACAACCTGTTGCTATCAGAATGAATAGCATTAATCATTTTTAATGGTCAATCTGTTAAAAAGATGTTCTAACTGATTACTGGTGTAAAATAAAATAAACATTATGCATACAAATCTTATTTCCCAAAAACTGAATCACTTTTGTCAGGTATTTAACTTAAACCAGCAAAACAGACCATCAAGAAGGCAGCATTTAAATGGACGCCTGCAGCAATGGCCAGTCAATGGCCTCTTTATTTGTTAAAGATGGATTATTTTAAATAAATTACAGAGCACTTGCACTGAATAAACAGAGTCTCAGTGGCTGTGGCATGCTATACATGCTTAATTGAGCCACAGAAATCCTAAATGACTACTGAGCTGTGTAATCGCCTTTGATTTTGCTGATAGGACCTGATTCTTTAGGTAAAAACCAAGCCATTGAGGACTGAAAAGCAACACTACCTTGAGGAAAATAGAAAGTTTAATCTGGAATATATACTTATAATATTTCGGAAACCACAGAGATGGAGTGTTCCAATAACTGAACACAAGGCAGCTTCAGAAGTGAACGATCTGCGTGTCATTTTTATTTGAGCTTGATATGTTAAATGTCCCAAATGTTTATATTGTATAAGCCCACTTAAACATTGCAAAGTGCAACAGATTCAGTGGCAAAATAAAAAATATGGCTTTTTTAGTCTTGCTTGCTGTCTTTTTTTGCATTGATACAGCACATTATGCACACACATGTACCCAGGGGTTTTCTTAAGTAATCGTGTAATTTGACCGCTTTTGGGGTACCTGTTAATGTGATTTACTTAGAGTGTTACCCATGGATTCTATAGGCTGAAGCAAAACATTAGGTTAGAAAGCAGGAAAAGATGCTTTAACCCTTACTGATAATAGTGTTCATTTTGAGATTGTGTACTATTAACTCTTTAAGTTCCACTCTTTATGTAATTCAGATGACAAAAAAATTCCATCTGAAATAAGCCTATACTTGGTACACAAGACTTACAGGATCAGACCCTTCCCTTGACATAAATGAATCCTGACCTAATGACATATGGAATTCATTTTGACAGAAGCTATGACCTTAAATAATATTACTTCCATTTGTCAATAACTCTGGAAAATGGTTTGACATGGAGAAGCAGTTTGAAAACTACCTTAAATAACAGCAATTAAAAGAGAGATTGATATTGTTGGCCACTTTAATAATAATTGCATATCTGGATTTTCTCTAAAGAATTTCAACACCTACCACTTTTTTTAATAAGCAAGTGTAAAAATGCTCAGCTGTGAAATTCTTCTCTTTCTAATGAAGCACAATGAACTACCTTTGCAGTTTCCAAAATTACACTATATATTTGGGAAAAAAGAAGATATATGAATTTAACCATATTGGTAAAGCAAGTGCCTGTCAACATCCAATTATAACTGATGAGCATTTAAAATTGAAAGTTTATCCATATACAATGATGCCAAGAAAATTAGATCTACAGTATAAGATATTCTAAACTACCCTGATGAATGTTATCTAGTTTTTGAAAATAAGACCAGGCTCAACAGTGTCTCAAACTGGACAACTAACGATGCTCATTGAGCTTATCAGCTTTGTCCAAAGCAGCTGAACTGCTCCTGTGTGACTTTAGAAACTCAGAGAAAGAGACTGTAGAGGAATATGAAGATGCTCTTGGAGCAGTTTTGGTTATTCCCTTGATATTTTTCATAATACATAAGAGGAGATCCTGCTGTCATGAATGTCAGCCCTTTCTGGAGGGAAAATGCTTGGCCTGCCTCCTGGGCCTGAGCAGCACACAGCAGGGAAGACACAGTGAGCAAACACAGCTGCCACAGCTCTGTTAAGCATCATCACACTGTTTTCTCAGGGAAAGGAGAAAACGCTTAATGTTCCGCCCCAGTTAATTTCTTTAATGGAATTAATGAGAAAAAAAAATCTGGAACTTATTGTTGCCTTGACTTGTGAACATAAAAATAGGGAAAATCTCCTGAATATATGAGAGAACTTTGCAAGGGCAAAAGACTCTACACGTCTTTCTCAGGCTGTTCATACCAACTCAGGACATAATTATATTTATGTTGTCTTTGGCAGTACACTTTTTTCCTTTAGCCACAGAGACACATTCTCAGGAGGCCACCAGTCATGCAGAAACTGTGTGGTAAAGTCGGGTGTAAAATTCAAATAGCCTGGTGCCACGCAGTCATTCCCTGCTCCAGCCTGGGGATTACAGAGCAATGTGGCAGCAGGTGTGACCAAGTCTATCAATGTTTTCTACTATCAGCCCTGTGGGAATAATAGTTGTGACCATAAACCCCAGAGCTGAACTAGACATATTTCTGTTTCCTTGGTGGCCTAAAAGTAGAATCTCATGTAAGCAATTTGGACTGGTTTCCCACAGGCCCTTTTAAAACTTTTTTTTTTTTAATTTTTCTTTTAAATATGGCTCCATGCTAGCCAGAAACCCTTTTGACTGTGCATGCTGGTAACTCACAGGCACATCTGGCTGGGTTCAAACATTCAAGTCCTTTTTATGGTTCCCTTTGGCCAGCAAGAACAGCATCTTACAGGGGCATTCATTGAGAGGATCCCTCTGCTCTGTCCACAAGCCAGATGAGCTCAAATAACAGAGACACTGATAAAAAATCTGGTAAAGAAAAATTTGCAGAAATAGTAGAGGAGCAATTTTATCTCCCACAAGAGAAGTCCAGGCGGACCTAAAGGCTGCACAAAATGGAGATCTGAAAATGTGCCACATGTGTAAGGAGAAATATGTTTTAAATGGTTAACTGAGACTTAGCTAAATCAGGAAACAGGCTTGAGCATTAAAATTCTAAGACACAGTTAATAGAAAAGACTCAATAGGACACAAGGGAAACAGCTGGATGGGTGGGGAAGTATGCTAAGCCCAGGAAAAGAAACGCTATAGCCAGTGTGACTGCTGCAGAAAAGGCAGCTGACACAGTGAAAAAATAATAGGAAACTTACAGCCCTGAAGGGGCCAGGGACAGACATCACCAAAGGATTCTGCAGAGAATGGCCTGTAGCAAGCTGAAATAAGGGATCAAAAGGCTTCTCGGGTACCAGTTATCTTTTTAGTGAGAGAACATTGGTGGAGTTGCTGCAGAACTTGGAGTGTCCTAGATCCTTGACATAGCCCACAAACTCTGTTTGAAAAGTGAAAGAGTCATGAACCAAAAAGCAAGTACTATACATAAAAGCAAATGGGAAAAATTCATTTCTTCCTGGCACAGGAATTTCTATTAAATAGATTTTTCTCCTACATACATAATATATCTAGGAAATCCTCATCCATGTCCAGATAGGTTTTACAGCCTGAAGAATTCAACCCTGTGAAAGAATGCATCTTCCACAAATCAAATCCTGGAACAAATATTGTGAGATGTATTAAGAAAGATATGCTACATTTATTTACATAGTGTCTTTCAGGCCAAAACATTTCAAAGTGCTTAACTAATTATTGATCAGCACAGACGCCCTCACAAGTGTATTCACTGAGCAAAAGGTCAGATATCTTTAGTGAGGAACAGCTATAATTAATTCCCATGTGGAGGAGGAACACATAAACTGTCTTCTGAAGTGGGGCAATTGGTAAATGTTACACTCCCTTCATGCACCTTCTCTGCCAGTGTCAGACTCTGCAGTGGTCACCTTTTTAAGTCAATGGGGAATTAAGCAGCATAAAAATAAATTCGTGAAGGATGCACTAGGATGACAGGAACAGGAACTGAGTTTTAAACATTATACCAGGCACTGAAGAAAAACATCACTTATTCAAATCTTACAGTCACTCCAGATACCTTGTAGTAGCACTTACAATAAGGAGGCCTTCACCTTGCTGTTGCATAAGATTAGCATTCAGATTTTAAAAAGTAATCAAAAGTATTTTCAGATTGGTGTTTCCAATTCCAGCACTCACCTTCACATGTTGCCTACCAAAATCCCTCCTGTATGCTGACACACAGTGCTCCATATGTGCTTTTCTGACTGAGACAATCTTGCAACAGTTTTGCTTTGATCTCAAAAGGAAAACAAAGAAACCACTACAAAACAATGGCATCCAAACACGGGAGTTAAAGTAAGCCTTCTAGACACAGATTGCTCAGTTTCCTGTTAAGCCTGGTTGTAAGCAGTACCTACAGCTATTTTTAGTCTTTCTCATATTTTAATGGTTCATGACCCTAATCTGTTTTTGACTGTCAGTTGCTGCCATTTATATGTTTTATCCCCTTTTTTTATCTCCATTTCCACTAACAATAATATCAGAGCAACACTGCAGCCTAGAGGTACAAATGGATTAATAATTAGTGTAGATCCTTCTCCCTCCATATAGGCTGCAGGTAGCATTCTGTTTCAACCTTCAGCAATGCAAATAAGCTGATGTTGGCAGTATATCATGAACTGCTCACCAGTTATTTCCTTAATGACTTGCTAATTTTCCTCTCCATATCCTCCGAATGACACACTGGAACCTCATATGCTTGTGCAGACCAGCACAACTGAGAATGCAGCCCGTGTAGATAGCCCTATGACTGTTTTTATGCCAGCTCTTGTTTCTCTGTTTTCCCCTTAAGGAATCAGCTTCTAATTTTTAATTTAATCTCTGATGGTGGCACAATTATAATTGTTTAGGTATTTACCTTCTCTATCTACTGTTCCTCCTGCTAATCTGCAGCTGCCTGAATTTTGTCATAAAACAGAGATGAATGTTTTTATTTTCTCTTCAGCATTTTATTTTTGTTCATTTGATTTATTCAAGAAAATATTACACAGCTCTGAACCTAATCCTTTTTACTTTTTTCTTACTTCTTTTTAATTAAGAATAAAAGAACTTGTATCCTTGAATTTACCCCCAGAACATTGCTTAATACATGCAGAACAAAATGTAATCTTTCTTGGATTTGAATACTACTTTCAATGAGTTTTAGAAGCATTAATAGCTGAAAAGTACCATTGTATCCCAGGGTATGGCAATCTCCTTAAACCTCCAGAAATAACAAGAACATTGTTTTTCTTTTGTATCACAACACTGGGACTTATCAGACTAATATAGTAGGACTCTCATTCTGAAAATCATATTTTCCCATCTATTGACTGAAATAACTTGCTGGGCAACCACAGACCAAGGAACTCAAGTTTGTTTTGACTCAGTAATACCATATGGTCTAGATAGAAAGTCCTTAAGGCTGTCCTTGCAGGGTGTGTGCCTATGAAGCGATTGCCTAGAAGCCAAGGTCTTGTTGGCAGTGGACTTGCTAATGGCACAGCCTCAGGCTTCAGAAAATGCAAGAAGACTGAGGTCTTTCCAACTCAGGGCTGTACGGTGGCTCAGCACCTTTCAGTGTACAGAGCCTTGAAATGGAACTGTCAACTGCACAGGCACTCCAATGAGTAAATGTCATACATGAGAGTTTAATACTTACAGAGTGCTTTTCCTTGGCCTGGTGATCAGACTGAAGAATATTAGTAACAATAAACTGTTTAAATATGAATAAATATTTTAAAACAAAACCTATGTGTTTGGTCTCCCTTCCTGCATACAATGGCTGGCACGATTACCCAGAAGAGAAGAAATTCAGATTCAAACCCTCTTTCTTTAATGGCTCAGGAGAGCCTAAGTGGTTGAACTATGTGTTATCCCACATTTACATCTGCCTAATGTACACATTGGTTTTTGATTTTCACTGACATTTGTTAGCCTTGGGTCAGCAATGTGTCAGCTACTCATACTACTTTTTACCTGAGCTGGCTCTCATTTTGCTAGCTTGATTCCAGGGTTAGAGGAGCAGACTCCATTTTGGTGACTTCTGGCAATTTTTCATATAATCTCAGGCACAGCAGTACCGTCGAAGGAGGACATACATTCAAAGTATGAATGGTAGCAATACTGCAGCATCCTTACCCCAGGGAGTCATCCAGATGGTGTTCAATCAGTAATGGCAACTCAGGGAGAGAAAGCAACAAATTTCCTTGCTGTTGAAATGAATTAGACATAGAAAGCACAGTCTGCATAAAAATTGAAAATGAAATCTTTACAGCAAAACCACCAAGAGTAAGCAAGTGCTCAGAGCAACAGAATAAGTCCAAGACATAAATTTCAAAAAGGAGAAGCAAGGGTTTTTTTATGTTCTGTTTGATTGTTTTTCTTAATTCAGAGTTTTAAGAACATAAACATCTAATATATGAAATGCGTTACTGAATTCCCCCATGCTACTCAGATCACACAACAGTCTCTTACAAGCCAGTATTTGCTACTTAGTGTGTTTTTAAAGAAAATCCATCAGTGAAGCAAACCACATTCTGGTACATGTTCCACTGCTTTTGTAGTTCAGGACATGAGGTACTCTTTCTTTTTTTTCGAAGGTAATCTAAGGAGATGGAGCACAGCCAGGGAAACAGCCAAGAGAATGGACAAGAAACATAAGAGAAGCAGAAAGAGCTGGCAAAGACAAAACACAAAGGAAAAGAGTTGGTGAACAATAAATGAGAGCCAGAAATACAACAAGGATTTGGAATTGATGTTTATTTTATTTGAGATTAATAGCAAGAAAGAACCTATAACTGTGGTACAAATTGCTCAATGCCCCATGCAGTGCCAATATTATGCCATTCATTATATTTGCAGGTGTATTATTTCAAGTTCCCTAGATAAAAAAACTGTTTTCCATGTATTCCTTTGTATTTTAAAATGTATTTTTTCACTGCTATATTGCCAAAGGTTCTTATTCTTCCAAACTCAATAGCAACTAATCATTTTCCTGGCTACAGACTGGGAGTATGGTTACTATTTTGTGCAGGTAATTCTTCCATCTTTATTAAAGGACCACTCTAAAATTTTGATCTGCCTATATTTCAAGTTCTTTCCTACATGCTTGTTTTCCCCCGTGAGAAAGGTCTTTCTCTTAAACCTTATTATTGTTGCTAATTACAAACCTCTATTTTCCTCTATTGGGACAAACGGTTTCTTATTATCAATATTATGCACTTTCTTCTCAAAGAAAATTTAAAAAATAAATCAGTACATCAAAGTGAAAACTAACTTATCAACATCTTTCCCTACTGCTTGCAATGGCTGCAAACTTGCTACTATTGCCCAACTTAGTGTTGCTGCTGAACAGCAGCTGTGGAGAGGATTTAGACAGAGATAATCATAGTGTCCAAAATCCAGCAGCAGAGCAAACGATGCTGAAGGAGTTGCTCTGTGATCTGTGGTACTTCTGACCTCCTCTCCTTTCCTCCTCACATCCACTGAGAGAGAACCCAAATGAGTGTGACTTGGTTCTGTTTCAAGTTCATGCAGTGGCTTAGCAAAGCTTCTAAGTGAGGAAAACGATTGAGCTCCAAGTCTGGTGTGAGGACACTTGTCCTGCCTCCATGGACACATCATGCAAAAGAGAAAAGCTCCACCTTCAGCCAGCCTGGGGCACAGAGAGATCCCCCCATGACACCCGGGAGTCCTGTGGGCAGTGCACCCATCGTGTGCCCAGTGGGCACCTACACGAGAGGACCCTCCAGATCACAATCTAGTCAAGCTTGCTGAAAGCTAATGGGAATGATAGACTACAGTGTCAGCCTGTTAGATTCCAAATACTAAGCAGACATCTACTCCTTGAGAAAATATTTATTTTGGTTTTAATTACTCTACCAACTTTATATTACTGGTTCTATCAAACACAGCCCAAGGAGCTTTCTCTGGGTTAGCGGGTGAGCATCCCAGCTTTGATACAAGACCCTCAGCAGAACTAACTCCTGAGTTTGACTTGGTTTTGACTTCTGTAAGTCAAGATGTTTAAGATGGTGGTGATTAATGAGAGTCCACTCTTCCTTTGGCATTTAATCCTCCAAACTGAGGAAAAAACAATAAACTTCTGTTACTGCCTTATGCTTTCCTTAACATTTTAAAAGAATGTGGCCATGACAGTGTGGAGAAGTCCAGGCTCATTCATCCTCTTTTGAAAAGAACTTCCTTAGACAACATCCCAAGAAAAAAAAACTTTTAATAAACCTCTACTTACTTTACCTTTTCAAGGAAATGCGAATTTATCTTCTATCAGATAATCTACTATCATAGCCATGTCCAAGGAGGACATTTTCTCCAGGCTTCATCCTGCAAAAGTGTAGTAACGCATTTATGAAGCAAACAAACTACATAATGAAATTTGATGCTATGCTTTTGTATACTGTAACAAGAACCTTACAAGAAATATCATTTTTGGGGGAAAAAAATCCAGAAAATCAATCCCTCTCCTGTTATTTCCTCTGTCTGTCATGCACGCTCACACACCCTTAAAGATACACACATGAATTGACTTGCTTCTGTAGACCACAGACATCATCATCCCTTTTCCTCACTCATCCTGTCGCCATGCTATCCTTGCAAGCTCAGTCTTCTGCCATGCCAATTTTATCCCTTTGATTCCTTCACTACTCTGAACATTCTACTTTTCCACAGCAGTTTTAGATCTTACCATAGGTGTGGTTATCTTACATACCACTGGCCCCTTGCTTCCGGATAATTTTATAACTTCATAGAACATTTTCATTTCTCAGTGGATGAATTGAACAGATATAACAGCATCTAGAAAGCAGAAATAAACCCCACACATTGATCAGTCTGCCCTCTGCAGACCACCAACAACTTTTCTCTGAATTTGTGAATGTTTTGGACTTAGACTTTGTGAGTTGCTGCCTAGACAACACAAGGTTTGACAACTGTTCTCTTTCTGTCCAGTAGGAAACTTGGCATTTACTCCAAATGAAACTAGACCTGGAATCAATACAAATAATGTAGTGTAACCAAGTTTTCAGAAAGATAGAGCTTTTGAGGAAAAAGCTTGTGAGTGATCACTTTCATAGTCAGGTCTACGTGGGCACAGAACCTCATCCAGTTTTGCCTTTCCTGCATTCTATGGTGTTATAATATTCAATGTATACAAAAATAAATAAGACTCCCTCCTCTTTCCATTTCCAGAAACACCCATTCTGGCTAACAGAGCAATGCAGAGTGGAAGGAGGTATCAAGTCCCTTACACAAAGGTGTTTCCTAGAAGGCAATTTTGAGTCTAATGTCAATATCAGGCACCCATTTCTCCATTTAGAACATGGAAAGAGAGAAAAAAATGTTTAAGCTTAGCAAATCAATGCTACAACTTAAAATCTGGCTGTGCTAGTCTTTCTGTTTCCCAGGAGAGGATTAATTTGTTTCTTCTTATTCTTTGCTCTTTATTATTTCAATTGGAGGATATAAAAGTGCTATTGAGAGTTTTGAAGGATAAACACTTTATGTGGTAACTGCTTAAAATGAGAATAAAATTTATTGAGAGTGCAGACATTTTTATCACATTAATGTGACCTATTAATGATAAAGGAAATTCCCTTCATCTAACGAGCTCTATGTTTACAAATGTAACAAGAGATGTTTTAATTCTCACCATAAATCTAAGGAAGTTAAGATTTTAACCCCAAGGTACTTCATATAGTTGATTCTGTATTTAAAGGCTATGTTGTTAACATTTATATTGTTTTTGTTACCTACAACACCAAGATCAGCTATTTCAATATTCATTTCATTTTATAGATAAGGTTTAACAGGCATTTCAAAGAAACCTACATGTAATAAAAGTGAAGTAAAATCATACCTGCTATAAAAGAAAACGCTGCAAATTTCTCTATTAACACAAGTAATACATGGAATTGCACAAGACCAGAAAATTACAGTCTTGTAATCTGAATATATCTAAAAAATCAGACACAATTAATTTGGTTGCATTAATTTAATACAGACAAATGAAGACAAGGCTCAGCCATTCTTCCTTTCTGACAATCTATTTTACCGTATTTTTATCATAGTTTTCAGCAGAATTTTTTCACTAAAGCCAAAATATTCCCCAGAGTTGAAAGACTATCCACAATCAATGTGCAAAGAGTAGGGATTGATGACTGGTGTATGGAGAGGTGCAGGTCTGTCACTAGGGGCTGGCTTTCACATCTTATACCAATCAAGAACTGCTATTGGGTATAGGTCAAAGTTTCCTTAAAATACTGATTATTAACTACTTTGCTACAGTAAGGAAGGGCTCAAGGGCCCTGGTCATCTCTTTTATGATCAAGACTGTGCCCCTGAAGTAATAAAAGTGTAAACTGCATCTCTCAAAGGTCCTGACAGATTTTTCTGTTCCTGGATGGTCCTAAGGATTCACCCATGTATTTAGGGGATTTGGCCGGGCTGAGAAGTGCAGGATGAGATGCTGAACAGATTTCTCAGCTAAAGCAAAGGGAGACTCCATAAAGCAAGAGGTTTTGTGGCAAGAGAGAGATCTATGTCAGGTACACATTTCCTTATTTCTAAGATGACTCTCCATCATTTCAAGACTTTCAGTCCTGTCTCCTAGTGTTTCAAATCTGTGAAAATCTGAAAAGTATACCTTTGGCAAGTACTGAGATATGTTCTCGAAGAATCACTTTACTTTAACTAAAGGTTAAAACCAGTTTCTGTCTTGTTGCATGAATTAAAGTTACACCTAAACCTATAACGCCATCATGCCTTTCAGGAAACCCTCAGAAATCAGAGCAGAAATTTCTCCTGCCAAAAAAGAACCACTTCAGAGCCAGGAACCATGCCAGGTCAGTAATGTTTGCTGGCATTGATGTATTCTACTAGGGAACACTAAAAGCAAAGAATATAGAACTTCTAAGAATGCAATATCATATCCCTTCTTCCAAAACCTCTTCCTCACTAGATAACACAGGCCATGATTTTAATATATTTCAAGATTCCTTCTCCACTTAAAAATTATAAGATTTCACACTTTTCCTTATGCCATTTCCGACATCATCGGAATCGACCCTTTTTTCTTCAAGAGTCTGTCTGGTTAAATGAATGATATATTTAACCATCCACAGCAATTAAAGTGCATGGCCTGAAACCAAAATTTTCTGTGTTTCAGTTGCAAATATTTGTATAGTTTAAAAGGGAAAAAAAATTACTTAGCAGTCAAAGTTTCATAAACAACTGGAAAAAATTATTGAAGAGAGTGCTTTATTTTTAATTCAAAGTCCAAATAAAAAATAAGTATACTCTACATTTCTCTATATGTGTATCTCAGCCATCTGTTAAAAAGAAATCAAGGTCAATAGTAACTGGCAGTATAAGAATCACATTCCTTCTGCCCTTTGCTCAGGCACGATGCCACATAAGTTCGATGCCATAAAATTTAATTTTTTTTCATTTTGAATGATTTACAGTGGAGCAGAACCTATAAATCAGAACAGTACAGGGGTTATGAATAGGGATGTATGTTTTTCCAAAATGTCTAAATGAAATATTTTGAAACATGGTAAAAGAACTGCACAGTTCTCCACCTGGCAGCCATAATTGAAGTTAATAACACTTGTTTAGACATAAGGAAACTCTTTGACACCTAGAATTTTTTTTTTTAAATAAAATGATCAAACAATCATCATCTAGTCTTAAGAAATCAAAGCAGTTAGTTCTGGCAATATGTTATATGAAGACAGTCGTTCTTTCACCTATGCTTTCACCTATGCTTCCAGCTATGTCTAATAATTTTGAAAGTACACACCAATTCCTTAGCACAATTCCTTATTTTAATCATATACCATATTATAAATCCTATTGCAGCTCTTAGGAGCCATTACCATAACGCCAGTGACAGGCAGTATGAAACACATCGTATGAAGAGGCTTTGATAACTTTGATATGTACTATTGATTTTGCACCATTTCAGATGCATGTTTAGATTTTATAGTTTCTCCCTTGCATAGGGAGTACACTCTCTCAGTATACTGTCACAGGGAGTAGATGATGAGGTACAAGTGCTTATTTCCACACAGCCAGTTGCTTGGAATATTCCTGTTCTGGTCCATGATGGCATTCAGAAAGCATAACCTCATAACTGAACACAGTTTCGAAAAACCTTTCTTAAAGAGAATGAAGCCAAAATGGTAAAAGTTTTGAAGTCCCTTAAAAAATACCTGAACAGCAGAGCCTTGTAAAAGCACTGAAAAATCACTCTGTTCACTCACTAAATCCTTCTAGGCCTGGGTTTCCCGAGTTCTCGATAAACCTAAGGGCAAGGGTGCAGAGAAATTGATGAATCTCTTGTCTCCTGGTCCCGAATATTTAACCCACCAAACTTGCTCAGTCCTGGAAGTTGTGAAATACTTTGTCCTTTTTCCTAGAAGAAGACTTCAATGACCAACTTCTCATTGAGTTCTAGGTAGGAGAGTATCTAGGTCTTTTGTTAGCTAGTCTTTTATTAGCTGGTCTTTCCTCTTGTTTCTGCAAGAACCAGGAACAAAGCACATTTACAGGCACTCCGGTAGTGGAGAGCTGCTTGCTTCCAACTACCTCTATCTCCACAGTGGGAGGGAGGAATCTTCCAGATCACCACACCACTGAGTAAAATCTTTAGGAACAGACACCTCACAACTAAGGTTGGTGCAATAAGAGAAGGAAGAATCCTCATATTTGAACTTCAGGCTGTTGTATCACCCTTTCCTTGCATGTGTGGCTTTTCCTTTCCTTATCAAACTGTCTTGATCTCAACCCATGAGCTTCCTCACTTTTACCTTTCTGATTCTCTCCCCCGTCCTGCCATAGGGGCAATGAGTGAGTGGCTGTGTGGGGTTGAGTGGCCAGCTGGGGTTAAACCATGACACCCATTTTTATATCATGCAGGCTGAAAATTCTGACTGTGAAGATTAATACTTCTTTTCCTAGATTTGTTAAATACTGATCACTTAAATGCTTTACATAGTGCACCAATTAAACCTAAGGTGAGACTATAAACTTATTAATTTAGAATAAATGTCTTGCCTTGATTAAAACATAGCTAATTTGTAGGCAAATTTCAGTTCAGCTGGTGAAAAAGTAACCTAACCAGTTACTCAACCAGAAGTGTGTGTGCTCACTTAGGAATTTGCATTAAACCAAGGATATTGCAAGCTCATGCATCTTGCACAGCCTGAAGCACGTTTATACAGTAGATGTGCACATGAATGTAACTTATGATCACCAGCAATAATGACCTAGGATCATTGTAAAGGAGCTGATCCTTCATGGACTGTTCAGATAAAATTTTATAGATTTCAAAGGGAAAGGAGGATCTGCTGCATTCCGGCAGCCCAAGTAGGCACAGGGCAACATGAAAAGCCATCAGATGATGACGTCACACACCAAGGTCTGCCCTCATAAACCCAGGAAATACCAATCAATTTATATCTCATCATCTTAACCCTGAGCTTCTAGGTAATGGTTTTACCCCGTATTCCCTCCTTTTCCAAGATGTTGTCCTCTTCCCTCTTAACTTGATTTACTCTACTTATTTCAGCTGCTGACTTTGGCACTTTATTCCTAGCTCTAACCAACCACAGTATAAAGACATATGCCTGAGTTGCTCCAGTGCAGAGTGGCAGAGGACTCATTCACATCAGCTCCAGCTCAGGTGAATAAGCTCCTCCTTGTAAACTGGGTTAGAAAGATTTAACAAAGACCCTCAGACACCATGGGCAAGGATGCCCACACTACTAAGCTCAGGGCAAAAAACAAGGCTAAAATATTATTAGCGTTTGATTTAGTATTTGGTTTAGCTGTTTTATGTAGAAGAAAAATCAATCAAAGGGAAAGGTGTATTTTGTAACCCCACAACCCAAACAGTGCACTCGCATGCAGCTGAGGGAAGCCCTGCATTTTGTCACTCGAAAGCCTTCCTAAAATTTTATACATTTTTCACTCAAAAATCAAACACTAAGTGCATGTGCATAAAAGTCACAGTCAGATTCCTCAGCTGGGCAAATGAAGTTTGTTTTTCCAATTTCAACTAGAGCAAACTCCTCCTCATATAATTCTCTTCAAAGTCTAAAATTTGTTCCAGTGATAATTGCTGAATTTATGTGTATTTAGAACCCAGTACTTAAATAAAACAGCTACATTGGGTGATTATGTATAAACACTGTGCCAATTTCTTTGAATAGGAATGTAGTAAATTACTACTGATTACACAAATACTGATTAAAATTTTAAGGCAAATAAATAATGAAGAGGGATGTTATTTATTTGTCCAAATGCTCTTAAAAGTGCAGTCATGCCAAGCACAACTTCCAAGGAAAGCAGTGGATGGAAATACAGTGTTATGTCAGTGGATGGCCTGGACTGAATCATTAGGACAGCAGTGATTACTGTTTTAAGGTTTGCTCCATCTCTCTGTCTCTCTGTTTTAACTTGTTCTCTCTATAACACTATAAACTGAGCTCGTACCAGGAAAATTCTGACATTAATTTTGCACATGCGGTTCCTGTTGAGCTTACTTGGGTTTTCCTTTAGTGCAAGCTGATAGAAAAGTGAAGATGTGACCTGTAAAGTCAAGGGAAATATTCTCAAATCTTATACATTGCTCCTCCATGCAGAAGCTGCAAGTACCTTCTAAAACCTTTGGATCCAAATGCAAATCTGCCTCTGGAAACCACTAATGCCTCTCCTAAACACTACCTTCAATCTGCTTTACAAGGAAGGATATTGACAGATGAATAAGTTCTGCCTAGGGCCAGGCAGAGAGTTATGATTTAGATGCTCACAAGTAAAAATTTCATTTAAACCAACCTGATCCTTGGGAGACTGTGGTAATAGCAGTTAGCATACACAGAGGATAAAATTATTGAAGTTCCACACAGTTCATAGAGAAGTCTCAGGTGGCAACAGTCAGTATAAGTGCAGTTATGCTGACAAAAAGGACATGAGGCTGATTTGTGCGAGCTGATGCTATCTAAGCAGAAGCAGTTGAAGTTATGATAGCGTTGCAAAGAAAAGCTGGGATCCTGGGCTGATGTACAGCTGGACATGGGTGTTTTATGTAGTGTCTTTGCATCAGCTGTGAAACCAAGCCTGTGAACATGTCACAAACCATGATGGCCCATATGAAGCTGTAGGGCTCTAGACAGCATTTCTGTATTTCTCTCTATACCAACATCTCCTCATACAAGCTCAAAGCAAGGTTTCATTGTGCTCTACACCATAGATGCATCTCTTCTTAGGTGTATTTAGTCCCATTATGTCCATCTTGTTCCCTTTTAAAAGCAAACTAAAAAGGAACTCAATGCTCCAAGCCAGAAGAAATACGTACGGGCATTTTTATGATCATGTTTCTAATGTATTTCTTTTTTAAATTAAATTTTGAAACTGAATCATTCAGAATACTCTAATTTCTTTTGGCAATTGAGAAAGAAAAGCTAAACCAGATGAAAACCTGTGGTTTATACACCAATACTAAATTTCATTCACAGATTTTCATGCAGATTTTTATTAGAAACAGCATTCATCTTAAATGAAAGGAGCTGCCCCTGCCCATCAACCACAGAACAGTAATGTTCAGGGGTCAGCTCACACTGGAGAAGCCTTTTACCTTCACATGTGCTTTATATGGATATATAGAATAAACCCGTAGACTTGCAGAAGCAAAGTCTTTACTGATCAAAATGAAAATCTACAAACACTCATACAGACTCTAATTATTAAATATGATAATTAAAACCTGGAATTACTTATCTCCTACTTCACATGAAATGCACTAGTTACCACACAAAATTTCTTTATTTTTGTCTTTTATTTTCTCATTCCACCGATTATACTGGATAAACAGAAACAACCCTAAGGTCCCAACAACAGAACTAAAAATAAAACTAAAGATTTAACTGAGAACTAAAAGGTCAATCTCTATTTGCTACTTCCCCTAAAATACTTCAGTGATCAGGTATAGGGATCTCTCCTCTATAACCAGTAGGGAAAATAAAGCATTAAGTCCAGTTTCTGCACTAGTTTACATGGTTTTCAGCCCTGGAAGTACTCACCATCCCTGTTTTTTAACTACACCATTACTTAATCAAAATATTTTAAACATAATCATAGGAATAAACAGAACTAAACCGAAATGTTATGGTGTCTAACTTTTCTGTAGCTCTCTTTGTCTTTTATTTTTAAAAAACTGCTATGGTACAATGCAGATAACAAAAATATGATGTCATTGGGGAAACATATGCTTATTTTTAAAGATTCTGCTGGGAGTCTCTGTATATGTAGAACTGCTCAAACTGAAACTCAGGTTTTGTCCAGTTGATTTCTTGCGAAGCATAAACCAGATTTCACTTGTCTCTGGTGTTATTTGCAGAAATACCTATCAGTGAGATCAGAAAAATATTCTACATTCTGTTTTTTAAACATGTCCCAATAAGCAGTCTGTTATATTTCTAGTAGTCCAGCATATTAAGTTACCTTTTAAGTTCCTGCCAGTTGGGAGCTCCTTCATTCAAAATAGAACCCTAGTTTAGCTTCAGGCTAGAACTTAGTAATAATCATGTTATTTTAAGGATATAATTTAGACTTTCTATAAATTCAAAGTGTTGAGTTAACTGTGTTCTGTTTATTTGTGGAATATTTTCTGACACCTTGTTACACAATTAATCTACAACCTCAGTTTTGACCCTGGTCCTAAGAATAGAGGCCTGACATACATAGCCCATGCCACCTGTAGCATAATGTATTCTTTCACTCTTATCCCACTCATAGATAACAGTTTTCTGAAATAAAAAAGGTCACACTGAAAATCAGTTGTTCAACACTGCCAGTAGAAACAAAAATGTACAGAAGTGTAAACAAAGGAGAGAGTGGATGGATGAAAGAAATCATTAACAGCCAACCATATCTAAAGTCTCCGACTCCATTTAAGTGGGTAAGGATTTTGTCTTAGGTTTCAAGTGGGCCAGAATTCATCAACATCCAAAGGCAAATTAGGATCTGCATCTCACCCTGCCTGAATGATTTTATCAGCAGCTCCTGGAGTCAGGAGTTATGGACTCCTGCCACGTGCATGACCTCCAGCCCTTTCCTTGTCTCAAACAAGAAACAAAACCAAACACTGAAAATCCAGTTTATCCTCTCAGTAACATAACAGACACTTGTTCAAATACAAGCAAAGAATAAATGCAAAAACAAGTGAACAGTTATGGAAATGCTTGCATAATTAATAAAAATATTGAAGAGCTATTTTCCCCTGTGTTACTGTCACCATCATATCGCGTTTGCGCTTCTATTTTTTCCTAACAGTGTGTCCCAGTCAAAACAGCAGAGATTAATGGTCCTGTCTTTCCAGTGAGATTCAACCTCACCTGATGTTGTTGCAGTGAATGACAATATTAACAGATACAGAAACAGTACCTAGAGTCTGACCTTCTCTGGCAGTTTCACTATTTTCACAAAACCGCTTAGTACACAGCATCCTGGTTTTTCTTTGTGATGATATCAAAAGTGTATAAACAAGTTTCAATAAAGGGTTTCTTTTAACTGAAATAGTAACTAAAAGTTAATTCTTACAATATACTGGTAATTTTTATAAAACAGATTAATAAAAAATGGGGTACTAGACCTGGGATCCTTTAAGATCATTCAGACAAATTACAGAAACTCTCCAGTCAGTAGTAAATCTTAATCTCTTCATTCCCTTTAGCTACTTCACTAAACTTATTAATTTTTACTTTGTAGTAAGCTTTCTAATATTTCATTCTCATTTCAGCTAGAGCTACGGAGAGATCTGTATGAATAAGAAAACTATTCAAACTAAGTAGCAGCTCAATATCTGCCTGTCAGAAAAAGGAACTAATCAAAGTCATCCCCACTTAGGGCACTCTAGTGCAGAACAGCATGGGCATAATAATGTATAGCAGCTTTTGTACATACATGACAAATGAAGCAAGATCTGATTAATTGTCCAGCAGTTCTAAAATGGTCTGTAATTTCCTTCACATGTCACTCCATTAGTTCTTAGCTCCTGAACTTGCCCCTTAGAAAAAATCACTTGTGATTTGCTGAGTAATAAATGTGCATTTCTATTCAACAGAAAAGTTTCCATCTCCCAAATCTTAAAATATGTGTAGAGTCTCAGATCCTATTATTGCTTTTAGGTTGGGATTCTATTTACAAATGTTAACATTAACTCAGAAATGCAGAGAGAAAACTCAGAGAAATTTCCCTGGAAGAACAGTGAAGTAAAACTTGATTTCATAAGGATTCCTTGCTTCAAGTTCAGATAAAGCCTAACATAGGCCACTGTTCTGGAATTTAAGTTTCAGAGGTTTTATAAAGGCTTAGCCCAAACAAACCCTAGGCATTCTGAGATGTATGTATTTCCAAACCTTAATGACATGGTTCAGCTGTCCTGTCTGTGCTGCTTCTACACTGAGAGTTGAAAAACTCGTGGGTGCCCAGGCTCGTAGCTGAGGTACCTTGTTTATGTGTTTAGAGCTGGAGCAGACAAACATGGGTCTTGGAGTTCAAATGAGTTGCTCAGGGTGGTACGGGCTGGTCTGAACAAGACCAGAAATGGAAACAAGTAGGGAAATTCTAGCTGTCCTTTAGTACATCACACAATCATAGAATCATTAAGGTTGGAAAGGACACAGTCCTGAGGCCTCAGCACCAAATACTGGGCAGAAGTTCTGAACCTTGAGCATGCTTAGTGTAGAAAGGCACCTGAAATATAAACTGTCCAAGTGTTACAGACCATGAGAAATCTGCTTAATGGGCTTTGCTTCTAATAGCTTTATATCTTATATTGTAATGCCCAAATCAGCATATCAGTATCTCTGCCTGAAACTACATTTCACCTAAAAGAATAATGAATAAAATCTGCAACTAAAAAAAAAAACAGAAAGAAAGTAAAACCCATGGCTTTAACACAAATGGTTTTTCTTAAAAAAAAAAAGAAAAGGTAGCAAGGACTCCATGAAGTTCAATACATACTTGTCGATTACTATTTATTTTACACAAAAGGTGTTAAGTACAATTATGGTCAATAGCAACCTAAAGCAGACAGGTCTACAAGCTATGCCCAAGAAGGGCAGTCACACTCAGTCTTTTGAATGACTTGAATGCTGGAGACCAAGCAAGGGTATTTATTTGTGAAATGGTTTACGTGACCTGGGCCATCTGACATTTTAATGACCTAGCAGGTAGATTTTTGCTTGAGTTGTGAAAATAGCTTTTTGAAGAGTGGTTGTAGCAGCCCAGGAACAGCTGCTCCTCAGGCCTATAGAAAGCTTTTATTCCACAGGCTGGCCTCCTTTCAGTGAGGCCCTCTCTTTAACCTGCAGGGATCTTGCAGGAAACATAAAAGTTACTGAGGCCTCACTGACCTTGTCAAGGCCACGTGTGGGAATTTTTAATGTTTGAGTTGCTTCAAAATTATAGCAATTACTAGAAATATTCCAGGAAAAAAGGACTTGTTTTTTTCTTCTGCCAGTTCAGATTTCCCAACTGAAATTGTCATTTTCATCTGCTAGTCCTTTAAAAAAAACAGAATTATAGACACTCTTTAGTCACTGGATAACAGATGTTATAAAACTTTGTGGCACTCAGTCATAATTAAGTCAGGCCTAATATGCATCTGTCAGAAACCATTGACCTTTTCTGATGATGGCAGGGAAAAAGCTTTGATACTCTACCACACATTTAAGGTTTTTTGAAGGAAAAATGTCAAAGGTTTGGGTGTTCTGGCAGGAAATTACCTCTTGCGTTCTTAATGACAAATCTTTTTAGCTTAATCTAAGTAAACAATTAAATGGTGTTGCTTCAGTTGGTATTTCTAATCCAAAATAACATCTTTCCTATGCTTCCCCAGCAAAGAATCGAGGAATTGTAGAACATATGCAATTTTTAACGTGACGATCTACCAGAGCAAAGGAGTAAAATGCAGCTGACTGCTTTCACATACAAAATGTGGAGATAAAGGAAAATTTGAAATTAAGAGGAAACTGGTTTTAGGCCGAATTTAACCGTATCGCCTTTACCATTGTAGACAGCGCAAGGACAAGATACTGTTTGAAAGCTGTTTGAAAACAGGATCCGTAGCTCATCAACAGGCAACATTTCAAACTTGTAACACAGCCAAAGCTCCGTACTGCTCTTAGGTCTCCTACTGCAACTTTTGGCAAAAACTGGATGTCAGGTACCTGCTAGAGATCCTTGTTTGAAAAGTGAAGGCACTGAGCTAGAACTACCCTGAATGTACAGGTAACTAAAAGGTCTCATCCTACTGATACAGCCTCACCATGTAGGCATTCCAAGAGCCTGTGAGGGCTGAGAGGTGGGCAGATGAAGAGGAGCAAACAGAAACACTGCCCAGTGGCTACAGCACAGATCTGGTATCTCTGCAATCCCAGCTTCAATCTCCTCCCTGCCCAGGCTCATGGTGTTTTCTGGGCCAAAAGAATTTCAATGCAAATCACAGAGGTTGCCCGGCACACTAGCATCCAAGGCCCCCTGGTACCAGCATTATTGGACGATTTATGCCATGAAATTCCCTTATGAGCCCAGGCCTTAATATATGCCTGTGTCACATCTTTACATACAAAATGTTAGTAATATTCCTTTTTCTCAGGGAAGCGTAGCAAGGATTAATGAGTTAAAGATGAAGAAGATGTAAGGGAGAGTATTAAGTGCTTTCAACAGAGAAAGGTAATATTTCTTTTCAATTGCTATCACTTTCAGAAAGCCACACCTGTGTGCATGCATTAGTGTATTTATTTAACAAAATTTCTAAATCCTGGATTGAGGAGTTGCAAAGAACATTTTAACGGTCTTATTTCAGTATTTTACACCCATTTACTCTTCTATCAAGTTATTTTTATGATCTTTCAAAGTTGTGTGTCCATCCATTTAGATACTATGCTCTTAAATATCCTATGGATTAACCAGTGCACAAGAAAAAGGTGGTGTTTTCATAGCTTGATTCCTTTAAGCAGGTTACTGTATTCTTTAGCTTCAAGGAGAACAGAAATTTACCTAAGCCCACACAGAAATTCAGGCTTGAAAGCTGTAAAAAAGCCATGACAAACAAACAAAAAGCTTATTTGTGAGATAAAGGAACATAATCTTTTCCCAGTGCATCTGCAGTGTAGACTACAAGACAAATGGCAGCGAGTAAAAGATCAAATAACATTCCTCATTGCCTAAAACAAATAAATAATCTAATACCAAGGATTAGAGATCAGATTGTTTAATATATATCTCTCCTTGACCATTGGAGGAAATGTACATGGTAGCATTTTATGTTTAACCTCACAAAAATTTGCCCCAAATGCAGGGTGCTCTGTATAATCAGATTTCAGCTTTGAAATAGCTTTAGCTTTCCTGTTCCAGAAAGGAAACCAGTGCTTCCCAATGCTGCCCTGGGAATGCCATTACTGCACCTACCTAAACAACAAAAACAGAATGGAAAATAAACTCACATGGATGAGAGGGGAAGGGAGAAGCAGCAGGCCCAAGACAGGAAAATAAAAATGCCCCACACATTCAGATGTGACGGGGCTTGAGTTAAAGGGACAGTGCCAGGTGTTTCAGCCATCATTCACTTTCTGAGGTCTGACAGCACATCATATTACTTATTCTTTTGTATTAACAGGGTTAATACAAAATGGGGTTAATGGGGTTTAAACCTCTCACTGACACACTGGAAACTTAAACTTTTGAAGCACGTTTCTATTTTATTGGAAAGACAGTGAAAATCACTTCAAGTAAGGAATTGGTGTTCAGAAGGAAAGCCATGACTCTATTCCTGATTTGTCTTTTATGCAATGACATATAGATGTTTCCACTAATTGTTTTTCCTTTTTTTTTGGCTATTAAGCCTTACTGTAAAATTTACACTACCTTTATTATGAAATACCAGACCTTTCTTCTTAAAGTTATTTTCCAATTAAAATAATGGGTATGGTAATTTCATCTGAAAGCAATTTCCTGCAATGAGATTCAAAAGGATAACAGAGATAATATTTTCTCAATTAAACATTACTATATTGCATTTCTTGCTATTTCTCCAATTTCTAGTCTTAATTAACCATGACAATATTCATTACCAATATCTTATGTTTATATAAGTCAGCTCCATCACTGAAATATAATGTTCTTCCCATCAGACATATTCTGATTTTCGCCAACAAAACACACAAATGGCTCAAATTGGAAATTACAGGAACAGTTCCAGAGAAGAGATTTGAGCTGCTCACATCATCTTGGTTCAAGACCAGGGTCTCAGGACTGCCACACTCCCATGTACTATCTCTGTCTCCAGAACATGCAGACAGAAGTCGCCAAAGAAGACAATTGTAACTTTTAACTCCAGGTGAGTAATCAAGACTTGGTCATCTTCATCTTCACTATAACACTGAAAACTGACTTCATTTTAGCTATGGTTTTAGTATTCCACTCTCCCACGCATGTTCTTTGTCTCTCTTTAGTGCTACTCCCTTCCTATTTTATCATGCCCAAGAACATGGATGGACACTTTTTGGGTTCATTCCATATTTTTCCTGTTCATTTAATTCCTTTATTAAACATTACTTTCTTTTCCCTCTACTTTTATGGAAGGCTCAAACCTCCACACTAATCTACAAACACAGCAGATGGTGTGGAAATTTGGACCTAAGCCTCGTGAACAGCTTCTACTTCTCTTATGGTCCAAACTAAATGCCCTGATCTGGCAGGAATTCAGAAATCCAAACAAGAGTGCTGATCCCACAAGACTTCAGCATGTATCGCACTGTGAGGAGGCGAAAGGGCCATTTTGCTTCCACGTCCTGGCTTCCACCTTCAAAGATAGGCATGTACCTTAGCTGCCAAAGGGAAATTGCAGTCAAAGCTCTCTTTCACTCATACTAATCCCTTATTGCTGGAACAGCCTCTCACTTTCTGCCCAGGGATCAGGTCCACATACAGGTGTCACCAGCCCCCGCCCATCCTCTGCTCAGGTTGTACCCCGAGCCATTCAGCTGCAGAGAGAAGGATCAGGACCTACATATGCACAGTCGGGACAGAACTGTCACAGCTAATAAGGAAGCACTGGATGGAGTTGACCTTACCTCCAAAGGTTGTTTTGATTTTTTTTCTCCATCTGGAGGGCAACGCTGGGGTCTAATATTTATCTGAACATTCAGCAAACACTCAATGCTTTGTCAGGACTCGGTATGAATACTGAATTCTGAAAAACTTCAATTGTACGATGAAACTGGAAAAATTTAGCTGCATGCTGAGAGGGGTGGCTGGGATGGAGGGTAAGGTCATAACCAGGAGTGATAGAAACCATAAATCTTGAAAAATCGTTGTTTGACCAACAAATATTCTTCCCTTGATGTCCATTAAATTTTACAGTGCAGGCAGTGCTCAAAAACGGAGAAGTAAATGTGTTACATGCAGACCAGCCTTGATGGTAAGCATTTGAGGGGGAAGAAAAACCCTTCAGAGAAGACGATGAAAGGCTTAAATCTAAACTGAGATGTTTCTTCCTTAAAATCAGGCAGATTCAGAAAGAACTGACCACTGTTAAAAGGAAGCAAAATTTGTCCAGGAGAGAAATGCCAAAGCTTCTTTGTCTGAGCCTGGCCAACACCAGGAACCCAAAACTGCCTGGAAGACTTCACTGGCCACGCTGTGGTTTATATCCAACTCTGATGGAGGAGAAGAGGTAGACTGGTATTTTAAGAGCTTTTAAATACCCCATTGAGGGAAGGCAGTCTCTTGATTTCCCATAAAGGCCCTGTGCTTAAGAAACCATTGCTTCATTCAAGCAATCCAAATTTCCACTGTCCACAAGAGTAGCTGTGATGAGACCGCTCTCACAGGGCCTAATTGACCGTGTGCTATTTATCTGAATAGGTAGGAGATAAGGTCTGATCCGATCTGTTGGCATCTATCCTTTATCCATCTATCCACCCACAGCTGTGGGTGAAAGTCCAAAACTGCATCAGGGATTTCTTCTGAGAGCTGCAGTGCTGTTAGGCAGGATACAAACCACAGGGAAAATTGTGACGATCTGTTCCTTTTCCAAAGCCAGTCACACGCAATTGTTGTGCTTACTGTTGAGGACCTCATGTCAGACGTGTTTTGTCCCAGGCTTCTCATCCACAGGTCCTCTGAGAGGGTCAGGGAGCAGCTCTGCTTTCACACGATGTTTCAAGAAGCGGATGGTACCACTCAATTCCCCCATATTCTTCCATTCTGCGTTAACTGTCTGAGAGACACGGATGGGAATTAACAAATAAGGCTTAGTGTTGATAAGTCTGAGGCAATTTTGGCTGAAGAGAAGAAAGTAGCTAGAATACAATTCAATTTATTCATCTTTGACTACTTCCACCTTCTATGACAACAGCTTGCAACCTGTGGGTGTTTATATCCCCACCTGCTGCTCAAAGTCTATGTAGCACCAGCTAGCTTTTCCTTGTCTTTTACTGAGCCTGAGCTGTGGCCCTTTCATAAGTAAAGGTAGACCCTGCATCACACCCTACAATCATAACTGAGAGAAAGCAGGTGTGAAAGTCATAGTGGTAAAGATGAACCCCAGTTCTACAAAGGGAAATTACTAATCAACCAAAGAACGTAAGTTAACATGTAACTTGCCAAAAGCATTTGAGATGTCTTGTCTCTAAATAATAAAAGGCTTCACATGGTTTATAATGCCACTGCAACTACATAAGTAGATTTCTACACAGGTTTTCAAATTGTTATAAAGTCATCTCCTCAATTATGTCAACAAACACACAGCAGATATAGGCAGCCCACAGTACTTGGAAACCTACAGATACACAGGGATAGAGCTGCCACTTAGATCTACCCAGAACTGACTTAGGCTGTGTTAGCTCTTAGAAATGGCATTTGAGCAGTGTTTAAGAATTGTGCTGACAGTTTCCAGAGGGAGTCAAGGTGTAAATGTTGACAGGTACAGCCCCATAAGAGTCTCATATTTCTCCCTTTGTCATGTTACTGGAGCTGTTGATGGCAGAGGTAATTCAAAATGAAGTCCTACTCCATACAAAAGAGAAAGATTATCTAGTTAGAGGGAAGTCCATAATTTGTTTCTTGCCCTTGGACCAATAGATCAGTCCCTTCACTGGGAAGAGACTGTGATATTACGCTGACTTTGAAACCACAAACATTAGAACAAGGTGCAGAAAAACTGGGACTCTCTTTCTCAATGATGTTCTGTTACAATTTTTCAAGTAGGACTCAGATTTCTGGGTTTCTCCTGGATTACATGTCCCTGAAAAAAATCTCAGAAGCAAGAAAAAGCAGAAAATTGGCTGCAGTCTGAGAAGCAAAAAAGAGGAACTTTTATAGCCCTCTTCAGTTAAGGTGCAGACAGCAGTTAACCCTAAGTTTCTCTCCCCTTGCACATAAGGGGTCATGGGTAATCACTTATGACTAATTGCACACTTGTGTCAGGGAGATGCCTTTTCACATCTGGTTCAGATAATCCCACAGTCCTGAAATGTTCCACCAAATGTTGCAAAAAAATACAACCTGTGCAGTATAACAGCTGGCGGATGACCCGAGCCTGCAGACTGACACCTAATAACACATTTGTACCCTGCAAGAAGATCTTATTACAGCATGGTCATTTTACATGATGAAGGATTATCATCTTCAGGATGAGAATTCCACCTTTAAAGTGGAGCCATAAACATTTGAGGAAATGCTGACTCAAAAACTGACCAATGTGCTATAAAGCCAAATGCCAGACTTGGGGAGAGAGGTTAGGACACGGAAAAAGATCCTCATTATAAAGTTTGAGTAGCAGCTTCCCAGGCAGGGGTCTGAACTTTCTGACACATCCACAGCTTCAACCTGCCCCGTGATTCTTTTTCATAAAGCACCCCCTACCCACCTCAAATGCCTCCTTTCTAACCTCTCTACAATTTTGTCAGAAAGATTAAGAAGAGTTAGATATGACATTCCAGATACATGAAAATGGTGAAAATGGTTTTTTTACTCCCCAGAAACTGGTGTTGCAGATTGTCAAATGGCTTCACCAAGATATCCTGTACTTCATTCACAAGCACTGACAATAGTTTCTCAGTCCACTCTCTCAGTGTTTTTAATTATTCATTAGTAGTGAATTAATTAGTTCTCACTAAAGTTTGTAAACTTCATGTTTCAGAAGTTCAATCCATGTATGACTTCTGTAGTTATAATACAAGCAATATAAGACATGATTTGGTGCCCAACCACAGACTGCTGAGTTTCAGTTCATAGCACAACCTTACATGCATGACATTCAGGAAAAGTGGCTCTCTGCACCAAAAGCACTCTTCCAGGACTAAATTACTAATGTGGATGCACCCATTAAGAGAAGATAGAAAGATTTCCCTGATCTCCGAAGACACAAGCAACTAGCCCGAGTTTTAGAATACCTGTTTTCCAAGGTATTTCTACAGATAGTATGTTCAAATATATATAAAGATTTTGTAGTGTATCAGAAATAAAAGTGAGAAAACTGATGAAAAGTATGACAACTGTGTGGGATTTTTACCTCTAAATTCTCAAATGTTCCATCTAATGGTGTGGAATTTGTATATTCAATGAGCTATAACCACAGTGGATGTCTACAGCTATAGAAGTAAGTCCAGAAATTTTAGTATATGTGGTTCTGCATTGCAGAGGCATAGAGAGCCATGCAGTTCACAGCTGCCGCCCCTTTGTTTGTGTGTTCTAAAAGTAAATTGCAGCTGACTTACAAAATTAATTGTTATCAGTACACTAGGCCCCACTGTTTTAAATACTTTAAAAAGAGAATATAACAGCAGATGTATAAAATTCTGTACTGGTCAAGAATCACGAATTTTGTGAGAGAAAATAATGTGCAAGGACTCTTGCACGCTAATAATAAGGTAATAATAATAATGAGATTTAATGATGTTAAAGTACAGGAAAAGACAAAAACTACATCCAATTCCAGTGAAAAAGTATAGCAGAGAGGAAATAGAAATTAAATAAATCACCAAAAGTGAGAAGATGTAGTATTATAGCCTTCAGTTCCCTCTACTCTGCATTTCACAAAACAGTCCTGCTGGTTGTAAAGATTTTGCTTGTGTTACAGATTAGGAAGGCATGTATATGAAAATATACTAAATCCTGAAAGACAACCCTGTCTGACTTTAAGTACCCAAACTGTTGTTCAGAGTGCTGCATCCTCCATGCTATGAGGTCAGCCTTGATACATGTTGCCTAAATAACCCATTTACCTCCCTGGAGTTCTTGTAGAAGCCCCCTGCACTCAATTCATCTGCCTGACATAAAGTCATGTGAGAGTACCACAAGAGAGCTCTGATTGCAATGCACCTGGCAGGTCCTCCCTCCAGAGAGGGACAAACTCAAGTCTGTACTGATACATATCATAGTCCCAGGATGCCTCATCTGGCATGCACTGAGGATGACTTAAGGCCACACCAATTTATGGGCTTACATTCACACAGTTTGGAAAAAAGATATATTTGGGTTTCAATTCAAAATACAAAGTCAATACAGCCAGCAAGACTGAAATGAGCATTGGAATAAGGTAAGATGTTCTACACAAAGTTGGCTTTATTACTTAAATAAAAACTAAAAAAACCACCCACATTAAAAAAACCCACACACCAAAACAGAGGCAAAATTCAGTCTTTTCTATTAAAAGGTATGGAATAAAAGCACAAATTTTTGGTACTATTCTCTGTTTTCATGAGAGACCAATTACATTTAAATGCAAAATGTTTCTATTTGCTGTGCCAGATACTGTTTCATGGAACTGGAAGGCTAGTCCTTCTAACCAGAGGAGAGGGATCAATATCTGGTGAATGATGCTTCCTTTACAAGAGCAGCAATATGACTTGTGGGGCAAAAAAATGGCTTTTTTTCTATTAATATAATCAAGTATAAATTCCGCTATTTAAAAGACTTAATGTTACAAGAGCCAAAATCATTGCAAAAACATTGCACAACATGGACAAAAGTAGATCTCCAACACACAATTGGAAACCTACATTAATGAAACCAGCTGGGAGTTCCATACATCCTCCAGCACATGGGCTGTGTGTTCCACAAATCGTGAACTGCAGATGTAGGATAAGTCCTAAAAAGTTTATGTTAGGTGAGAGTCCACTTTATGGGTAGCACTGGCAAGACTCCACAAACCAAATCAGTTTTGCATAGTGAAATGTACTCCTAGAAACTAAACCCAGCCCCAAAGCACAAGCCAGTTTGTCAGAGCTACACAATATAGACTAAGCTGGAAAGCAACACATTTTACTAAGTTAAAAATATAACAAAAATAACTTCTAGAAAACAGTAAGGAAAAACTAGGGAAAAAAATATATAGTAGTTATATAATGTAACAAAAATTCCTGCAGTTGGGACCCTGTTCATGATCCCATCCCTTCAGCAGCTCTGCTAAGGCAGAACATGCTGGCAGCTCGAAAGAGCACACTTGGTTATTCACATCATATTGTGCACTCTACCTCTTATTCATGCTAGAATATTTTATGTCTCTGGCAAATAGAACCTGAAAGGCCATGAAGGGGGCAGCCCTTCAGGTTTATTATAGCAGAAGGCTGCATGCAAATACACTAGACACATTACCAGCACCTAGCTATTCCAAAGAGCCACTTTGGAACTTTTCACATTGAACTATGTCAGAGTTATAGGTACATCTTTGGCTTACAAAGTATAAAAACACACCATATCACAAGATACACTTAAATTTAAACACTATTTGTTTGACTGCTGTAAAATATGATTTGCCTTTCTCCTGATCCTGGAAAGGCAATGCAATGGGAAAAAAAAAAAAAACAACATAAAATCATAGAAAGGTTTGGGTTTGAAGACACCTTAAAAATCGTCTGGTTCCAACCCTCTGCCATGTGCAGGGACACCTTCCACTGGATCAGGTTGATCAAAGCCTCATCCAGCCTTGCCTTCTACACTTCCAGGGATGGGGCATCCACAACTTCTCTGGGCAACTTGTTTCAATGCCTCACCATCACAGTAAAGAATTTCTTTCTAATATCCAATCTAAACTTACCCTCTGTCACTTTAAGGCCATTACATCTTGTCCTATCACTACGTGATAGGAAACAGCCTATCACGGAAACAGCCCCACTCCAGCCTTCTTACAAACTCTCTTTGGGTACTAGAAAGGGCTCTAAGCTCTCCCTGAAGCCTTCTCTTCTCCAGGCTGATAAGCCTTAACTCTCAGCCTGTCATAGGAGACGTGCTCCAGCACTCTGATCGTCTTCATGGCCTCTTCTGTGCTCACTTCAACTGGTGGATGTCCTTCCTGTTCTTGGGACCCCAGATCTCAGTGCAGCACTGGGTCTCACCAGAGCAGAGCAGAGGGGCAGAATCACCTCCCTTGCCCTGCTGGTCACAGTGCTTTGGATGCAGCCCAGGTTGTGTTTGGCTTTCTGGGCTGTGAGTGCACATTGCTGGCTCATGTTGAATTTCTCATCAACAAACACCCCCAAGTCTGTCTCCTCAGGGCTGCTATCTATCCGTTTTCCACCCAGCCCGTATTTGTGCTTGGGATTTCCCTGACCCATGTGCAGGACCTCGCACTTGGTCTTGTTGAATTTCATGTGGTTCACATGGGCTCGGCTCTCAAGCCTGTCAAGATCCCTCTGGATGGTGTCCCTACAGTCCAGCGTGTCAACTGCACCACACAGATTGGTTTCACTAGCAAACCTGCTGAGGGTGCACTCGATCCCGCTGTCCATACTGATGACAAAAAAAATTATTTAATGAAAACCTAATGATGTTTAATACAAGATTATTACAAATGGGTGTGAGGACTGTGATTCCTGTAATTCCATTTTCTGGAATTATTCAAGTAAATAAGTCCATCACTCACCTTTTTATGCTGCTCCAATAAAGCAAAGACAGCATAAATTGGCCTTGAGAAATTCCTAGATTTCAGGAGTGGCAGAGCCAGCACAGGCAGAGCCATGGTGCCCTGCTGCATTGGCAAGCTGGGACGATGCTGGTGCAAGCTGTCATTTCCTCAAACTGCTCTAATTTGTGCCCTGGAGTGATCCAGACTCCAATTCTGGCCTGAGTATTTTTTTCTGTCATGCTCTGTCTCCCTGGAAGTGGAGATCCTGAACCCTTAACCAGCATTACCTGCATTTTACTTGGAACTAGGAACAACTTCTTGATCTCACCCATGTTTTCCCAATTTGGATCCACAAAAGGAACTTTAAGAACCTTTATGAAAACCAGAGACAGGCTGGAAAACTTCAAAAAATGTGCCTTAGTCCCAGTGGGTGTTCTCTTGTGTTGTCTACAACCATGATATACAACTACATAAATAGAATAGTAAACCCCAGATTGAAAAACCTCTCAGCCATAGGCTTCCTTACTGAGCTAATCAAGTCAAATACAGATCCATGTTCATGATCATCCTTGAAGTTTTGTTTGGTGGTATTATTGAATACGTTTAACATTGTTCCCCCACCCCTTGCCCTAATTTCTGGGTACTCTTGGCAGGTAGATTGAGTTGCTGTGGGAATATTTGCAGTGGAAGACAGAATTTTTTCCTATATATTCCTGTTGAGACCTTCAATAAATTAAATTGGTGGGTTTGAAGTTTTTCTGCCTACTTGCTACCATAAGTCTCTAAATAGAGCCTCTATAGTTTTTTCTGTATAACCCATCTTAGTGTTTATAAGGTGGTAGAAGTTGTGGAACTTACCTGCAGGCTTGCCAAGGTCAGTGTGTGAGCATAGCTCTGCTTTATTAGACTTTGGAAACATTCCCGTTTGGAGGTTCATTTTCAAATGTATAAATCTCAGTTGGTAAAATACCATGACCCTCTAGCAGCTTCTAAGCAAAAACCTACACTCACCTCATACATCAGCATAAATCTAACTCCTATCACCTTTTATTCCTCCTCCTTCCACAGCTGGTCCAGCACTCAGTGGGAAACTGCTGAGTTTCACATCTCAGGGGAGCACTTTGCTTTGCAGTGGTTGCCACTGTACCAGTGTGGCAAGAGCCATTTTTATCTCTGCAGGTTTTTGCCAGAAAATAAAAAGATCCTAAAATTGCTCTAAACTCCCAGAAATAATTGCTATAGTAAATAATTCTGAACTATAGAAACTATGGTAAAGTATTGCTCCGCTTCTTCCCCTTACAACTGAAGGCAGCAAGATTCATTTTTCTTATGTGATTTCTGCAGAGCTGCTACACGTACATTAAAAGAAACTTTAAAAAAAATAAATAAATCTAAAGCCAGTTTTATTCCAGCAGGTGCAGGGAGAAACAGTTTGCACCTTCATGCATTATCAAGGACTACTGCCCTCTGTGATGGCTCTTCTCTCTACCTCAGAAAAATCACACAGCACTTCCACTTCTCCCCACACTTTAAAACTCCTCCGAACCAAGAATAATCCCCAAAGAAGCTCCAGAATTACTCGTAAATCTTCTTGGGGGATGCACAAAAAAAAAGCCTTGTCTGCTGGTACCAGCCAGCTTGGCTTAGGTGACCCTTATCTGAGCCAATCCCACTAACTCCTTGGATTCTGGCAGTCTCCAGAGGAGGAAAGACTGCAGGCATCTGCATACTTACTCAGAAATTCACGTCATGTAGAGGTCCATGTTGGTGGGTGTTCTTGTCAGGATCATTCTCAGCCAATTCATATCAAGTGTGACTGAAAATGTGAAAATTCTACCACGTTGCCTCTTGGGCTTGGACTTTTTCCTTCTAAATCTTGAGGGTGAGGTTAGAGCTTACCTCTAATGACTGTTTCTTTTATACAATCAGGTAAAACCAGAAAGCTTGCACCTTTTACACTTCCAGAAACAAAGAAACAAAAATAGAAGGAAAGAAAAGAAGAAAGTCTCATAAAAATGGTAGCTAAGCAATACAACTCAAATGTCACATTTACAACCTTTTATTGCCAGCTATAACCCAACATGTGCTTCAGGCCTTATGACTGAATCTACTCATGACACACTGTAGGCTGCATCGTAGTATTGTTCAAAACATATGCTTTTATGATCAATACAACTGTGAAAGAGGAACTAAAGACAAATACATCTATTAAATCTCCAATGTAGAAGCCATTTTCATTCTATTTTTCCACAGCATTCAATATTCAGGCCTGCCTATACTACAAATTAAAAAGTGTTGGGACATAAAAGAGGGAGACAGGAGTAAAGGAAACTAAAAAAAAAGGACATAAAATAAGACAAAATAAAAGAAATTGGAAGTGCAGATACCTACAAAACATAAGAAACCAAGGAAAGGAAAGCAAGAAGGAAAGGGGCAAGCATTGCACAGGAACTGTCACAGCCAGTGTAAAGACTGGTCAGTAAAAGTGTCTGCAAAGATACTTCTAAACTTTTGCATGTGCAGGGAGAGTAACACTAAAATTGGTGATGAGGTGGGAGAGAAGGTGACTCCATCAGCAAGAGTTCTTGATCCTCACAGTTGTGAAGTTTGGAGCAGGAGCTCCTCTGCCCCTTCACTACAGCCTGGAGCCAGCCACCAGCTCCCCCACCCCACCAGCCCCACAGCACAGTCACTGCCGGGGCCAGGGGAGTCCTGTGCACAGTCACACACACATGAGCAGAGAGGGTAACCTGCAGTCCAGTCTGTTCAAAGCACTCTTTTCTGAGAAGCTTCTCTTTTCAAAAAGTCCCAGAAATCCAAGTCCCCTGCATTACTTTATTTCTTCTGCCTCCCATGAACGCTAGTGTGTACTCAGTCAGTGTTGTGCTGAGAAGTGGTCTCCTACCATCTTGAATGAAAAGATTAATTTAAAACCTCCCAGAATTCCCTAAAATCAAAGTACTCCCTGACTATTACCCTGTCAGAAACATTAGAGTTAACTGCTCAACAGCAGTATTACAGATATAAAATTAACAATAGCATACTCTATTACTTAGTTTACAAAATGCCATGCACATTCTAGATGTTCTAAAAAGATAGTTTCCTACCCAAAGAATCTAGTTCATGGCATAATGACAGCAAACTGGGTAGAAATGAAAGTAAATTGAGAAAGCAAACAGCAAGAGAGGCACCACTAAAACACAAGTGAGACATTCTACATTGGCTAGGGATAAGATGGGAAACAGAATAATAGCCCTTCTAGCACTGAATCTACACAGCTATTAAAAGAAAGTTTTTAATTTAAAGCGAGTTCAATTCACCATAGTTAAATCTCACTGAATTACAAATCGTACAAGTCAGATATTTGTGTGCGTGCTGCCGCTTGTGTAATTTACACTCCAGCCCTAAGTGATTACTGGATCAGCCAGCTGACATATGGGAAATATTTGCACAGAACTGTGACACCGGGAAGTTTGTGGTTTAAAAAAAAAAAAGGGGGGGGGGGGGGCGAAAAAAAAAAGGTGCTGTTAGTATGGAGCCTGTGCCACTCCAGCTGAGTGAAGCCAAAGTTTCACTTGGAAGTTTTCCCACCAGAACTTCCATCCTCTCAACAGTGTTAGCTAGAAAAGTCTTTTGCATTCATAATGCTTTGCTTTCACAGGAAGAGAGACCTATTGCAGCAGAGCAGCAACTGCATCTCTCTCCCTAAAAACCTACCTATTCAAAGAAGCATTACCAACAGAAATATTACTAAAGGAAAATGAGAGTTGTCAGGGGAACTCAGATGTTGAGCTCTACTTATGTTTGCAAGGCTATTTAAGAGGTAAAAACTCAGCTGCTCTTGCTAGCACTGCTGGCAACATATTCAAGTTTCTTTTCCTTTTTTGCTAGCAGTGCTATGCCGCCACACTGCAGTGCCAGGGAGTGCCAGAACAGCAGGGCCGCCTTCTAAGCCAGGCTCAGGCTCAAGCTCATCCCAGTCCCCCATCACTAAACACCCCAGGTAATTTTTATCACGAGTCACCTCGAGTTGCATGTGTTCTCTAAATACACACCATGCAGTTTAAGTTCTCCCTCCTGCCACTCTCTGGGCATCTTCAGATGGAGATGTTTGCTGTGCTCAGAGCCTGCCATGCTGCAGTTTGCTGCTACACACTGTTGAACTGATGCCATGTTTCAGGCCAGAAGTTGCTGGCTTTCAGCGGCGGGAGAAGTAATACACATTAACACATTGTATAAATGAACTAGGCTGTAAAGCCCTTTTGAATTCACCTGAATGATAATTGCTTATGTAGCAAAGGAGAGAGAGTTCCCATTTAGTTTGTCGTTACTGGTGTTATTATGCCAGATGCTGGGTTATGTTGCAGAAAGTGCACAATTTTGTACCACGAAATATGAACTCATTTACATACCTTGGGCCTCATCCTGTCTCATTTATTCAGCTTACCTCAGCAGGACAGGCCCAGAGAGGGCTACCAGCTCTTCAGGCTACATCTCTGCCCAATAGATTTTTGCCATTACTGAATTACTTCTAAAATATGGCTTCTACTCTTATAACTAACTTTTAGTAGTGAGAAAACTTCTCAAAATTCTTCCAATGCTCTTCATGCTTTCAAAAAAAAAAAAAAAAAAAAAGATTTGACACTTCATATATGAGATGAACCAAACCAATTCATGGAAATGTACATCCCATAACTAGGGAAAGTATTTTGTTACCATTGGTGTTAGTAGCTTATGAGAACTGACAAGATCACAGCCCACGGTGGTGTGGCTAAATGCCTGCAGAAAGAAAAAGGCTTTTGTAAGTTTGCTGGAAAGAACCTACTTTCAGCCCTGACTTCTGACTGAAATGGAAGAAATATTCTACTTTCAAATGTGAATCAAAAAAATATTGCTAACATATTTCTCTCCATCAGCCAAAGGATTCGTCTCATAAATACGCTTTTTGCTAATTCCTCAGAGGATGACAGCTGGGTGGTAGATTTATACAGCTAAGAAAAAATTTTGAGAGGAATCCAAGCATTTTGAGGCATCTGAACTTTTCCAAACTTCCAGACCTTTAGAGCTTCATTCCTCACTGCTGAACACACAGTAGATCCTCTAACAGTGTCATTATATCTTAGCATGAACAAAACCACCCAAACCCTACATCTTTAAACACCTGGGAATGGAAATCAAAAATGTCTTGCAATTTTATCTGGAGTCTAAAATGTATTACTTCTGAACATTCAGTGATTATTTTCAAGGATGTTCTTTCAGGATTCAGGGAAAATATGGGGGAGGAGGAAGAAAGATAGCATAGTCTTCAACAATATCATCCCCTTAATTTTTAAATAATAAAAAAACACGGTAAATTTTTTTAACTTTTTTCCTATAAGTAAGGGAGGAGTCAATGGAAAACATGCTGGTGTGAGGCACTACTCAGTATCAGAAATCATAAAATCTCAAATTCAAATTTTTATGCCAGATTCAAAGTTTAGGAAAAGCTATAAGTTACTACCAGCAAGAGAGTTTTGAAAAACGAACCGAGACATCTTCCCATAAACTGAATAATTGGGATAGATATGCACACATGTACACACAAGAAAGAGAAATTAAAACTAAGGAAATTATCACTGCATCTCTGGCCTCACTGAAAGAATTATTATAGATGTGGAAGAACAAAAAGATACCAGGATTTTCAAGTAAAAAACACCTGTGTTTAATCTGAACAAATGCAAACAAATACATTTGGATTACAGGCATACTGAATAAAGCCTTTTAAGTGGTAGCTCCAAGCTCCTGGAGAAGGGCTGGCATCTTGCAGTAACCTCTGTAAAAGAGTTCCAAACCACCTCAGGAGGGCTGTTTTGAACAGTGTGTTCACAAACACAATCACATCAGAGAGACGGGTGCCCAGGTGATTCCTACCTTAAGTACCAAGAGCAGGTGAGCTCTGGAAGCACACATGGGGATCAGGCTCTTCCCCGTGGTATTTGGAGCTCACACATTTTGTTTGCTACTGATATCCAAATAGATGGATAAAATGAACAGATTTGGCCAACAGTACTACAATTGCTTCTCCAGGTTTGCTCCGGATCAACTATTGGTATAGATTACACTTTAGGTATGTACAATGTAAGTAGTTCAGTACCAAAAATTAAAAAAAAGAAAAAAGTAAGGCAACCACAGAAGAGCAAGAGAAGTCCCTTGGCTGAGTGACTAGGGATTGATAACATAGGTATTTTCTACAAAATTCTTTCCTGGCTCTGAAGTCAAACAGCAATGACAGACATACATCAAAAAAGATGTAGCCCATATTCAATAATACTTATATTTTGCATCCTTAAAAATATCCTGTAGTTTTTATCTCAAATATTAATTCCTGTCCTAAACACTCTGTTATTTTGCTCTGTGCTTTTAAAGAGCAGCCATGTTTTGACACAGGATTGCTGTATTCCAAGGGTGAGAAAAATCAATGCACTACTGTTTAAGTGGTCTGTAGACTGCTTTGAGAACCAACCAGCAAAAGTGCCCTGCATTTATTTCATTATTTATTGTTATTTTGCAGAGGTGGCTATAAAGTCTGCTGGAATTCATTCCCCATGTGTGTTTGATCACTGGGCTCTGTGCATGGACAGAGGACACTTCTGTCCAATTAGGAGCTTTCCAAGGGAACATGGCAGAGGTAGCCACTCCAGGGATTGTGTTTTGTTTACTTTGCTCCTTAAACAGAAATATCAACTAGTTTTCCATTGCAGGACCAGACCTGACAATTCTCATCACATCGGAAGGCAAAAGTCTTTTTTTTACAATATATGCTACACAAAGAAGTGAAATACATGAAAGTTCCTCTTTGTCCATATCAGTAACAGACATATTTCGTGCACATCAACAATGTGCATTTCATAAGAATAACTAATACTCGGTTTCCTTAACAAATACAGGATACATGATGCTGAGAACCTCTCAGATCCCATGGATTTATTCATAAATGATATATTCCAAATCCAGACTGAAACAGACGCTATACAACATGCAGAAATAGCACATACCTCACAACTAGTCCAAGTTCTTTGCTGGATTTTAAGGAGTTTTACCTCTAGCATAAACAGGCATTGCTATTAAACCATGATCACTCATTTAGGACAGATATTTACCTCAGTGCAAGCCTAGACAATAGCCCTTAACCAAACTGTAAAATGAACATGTGACTCACCTTCTACAACTATCAATAAATGCTACTTAGGGGCAAGCAATTTCTTTATGACTCTGACATGGAATGAACAACATTAAAATGAACACACTTATTAGAAATCATTCTTTTCCATTGAAAACATTTAATAGAATTATCAAATAGGCATAAACACATCTGACATCATAACTCAGCATGCTTGAAAAGAAAAAAAACTTGGAACTTCAAAACAACTGTGTTGAATCTGTTTTGTTACTCCATAAAAGTTTGTCAATATTTTGAATTCTTTTCCCATCCCACACCAGAACAAAAATTCAGATCAAAAGAGTTTTTAAGAAATGATACACATTAAAATTTCATAATAAAAAGTTTTCTGAAAAGGGGATTCATTTGCTTCCAGAAAGGTGGGGAATATATTTCAACAATTCCATAACTCTTCTTTCAAAAAATTCACATTAGGACACATAGCTAAACTGTACTTTTCTCACAGACAGCTTCTGTTTCCACAGGCTGGAATTTTCTTTGCAATGTGTTTCACCAGAAAATGCCTAAGTCTTCATTATTTTAACATTAGTGTATTTCAAACTATCTAATGAGCACGCTTGGAAAGAACTAACGATTTTAATGACTTTTTTCTTGAGGTTCTGGGATCATTGCTGTGCTAAAAGACTAATCTTTTAGGTGACAATAGATTCCCTCATCATGCCTGAGCGTATAATACTGTGTGGCACAATTCAACTTTACAGATTTGCAGCCAATCACTGGAATATGGGGATCTCATAGAGAGTGGCTTCACACCTCTCTCCGGGTGAGCTGTTAATGGGGTGTTTTCCCATTCAGATCCTAGAGGGTGAAAGCCTGGTGCAGGAGAATAAAGAGAGTGTACTACAGCTGAAGCACCTACTGAGTAGGGCTGCTACTTTCAGGCATTGCCACTGGCTAGCCCTCCTGAAACCCTGAGAGGATCCAGGAACTTCCCAGACACTTGTTCTCGACAATCCATTGTGGAGATGCAACTGAGGTGCAAAGGATTAAAGCTGTCACTAAAAATAGAGTCTCTTGAATGTTGAAAAGACTTAGTAAAGTTTAACTTCTTCCAGTGTGAATGGTAGTACCATGACAAAGTAAACCTCTACAAAAGCAATGGGTAGCTCCTCCAGTTTTGCTTTTGGTACTGGTTAGGTTTTGATGGGTTGGTGTGGGTTTTCTGTGGGGTTTTTGTTGTTTTGCTTTTTAAAAAAAAAAAAAAACTGAACAGTAAAAGATATTAACAGTCTCATATGCAAAGTTCTGGATTTTATACCCAAGTGTCCACCAATCACTAGATATAAGGACACTTAATGGAAATTTGAACCTCTCAGGAGCATAACAAGAATAACATCCTGCTTGTTCTTAGTAATTAAGCAATGGTTTTGAACTGATAGGAATGTAAGTCAATGTCCAGAGCAGGGGCACTCTGACCACACAGAGCAAAGGATGGATTGCCTTCTACCCTGGGCATCACTCATATGAAAGCAAAGAAACTTAAACTCCAATATTAAAGACAAGTAAGGAATATGAAAGATTTCGTGACCAGCCCAGATCTTCATCATCTATTATCCTTTTCTTTGACTCTTCTCCTCTCCCTTTTTCCTCTTCTGCCTTTACATGGCCCTTCCATATTTTTTTGCTATTTCCTTCATTAGCATATGGCTGTTTATTAGTTTGCTACAAAGACATTGCATACATACACCAGCAGCATATCAGATACCATAGAGAATTATTTCACCGTTACATTTGTCTTTTGTATAATTTCAAGTAATTCTTGAAGATGGACTTTCATCTGTGCTATGGGCTGTCCAAATTAAAGACACTATCTAAAATTACACATGCTAAACACAGTTACTACTATATGTAGCATATACTACTATATACTACACTATGAGTTTTGAGAAACTTGTTGAAAATCCCACCTTATATCTGTACTAGAGCTAGAAAATTAGCTAGTTTGCCCAAACTAAAGCCTCAGGATTTAGCTAACCTGATCAGCTTTCTTTTACAGTGATAGAGGGTTGGAAAACTGGATTGGATTACATGTCTTCCTTTCAGAGATCAAATCTTTAAATCTTTATTTTTCTGTTTGCAAAGTGCAGCTCACAGAGAACATTTTATACAGCCATGGTTTTCACGGTCTAGTACTCCAGAGAGTAGTGACAACTCTAGTGACAAACTGCTGTCATCTGACTGTCATCACCATCCTCCAGTATCTAAATATTAGCAAACTTCCCAGGAACTTGCCAAGAGATGGGCCACAAGTCAGCAGTAAAAAGACTTGAATGAAAGATTCTAAGATTGCCTACTTGCTATGTAGGGAGCCTTTTAAAATGAAGGACTTCTGGAAAGAACTCCTGGACTCTTGCCTTTAGGCTGGATAAAACTGTAAACCCTCTGACAGAAAGGGAGAAGCAGCAAGAGATAAACGGGAGTATGAAATTTCAAGGTATTTTAAATTATTTCCCGCTATTTTTTTTCCTCAAGAGTCTTATGTTCATGGATACAGATTTAAAAATAGCTGAGTGACTTCCTGGCTGAGAGAAACAGAAAGATAGAATTGAGGTTTATTGGCTGTCTAGAAGATATTACATTCTGGTTTTCTCCATGCATTCACACAAGAAGTTGCCTGTATGTACACAGTCATAGAATCAGAGAATATGGTGAGTTGGAAAGGACCCATCAGGATCATCAAGTCCAACTCCTGGCCCTGCACAGGACACCCCAAGTGTCACACCAAGTGCCTGAGAGTGTTGTCCAAACACTTCTTGAACTCTGTCAGGCTTGGTCCTGCGACCACTTCCCTGGGGAGCCTGTTCCAGTGCCCAAGCAGCCTCTGGGTGAAAAACATTTTCCTAATATCCAACCTAAATCTCCCCCAACTCAACTTCATGCTGTTTCCTCTAATCCTGCCACTGGCCATGAGGAAGAAAAGATCAGTGTCTTCCCCTCCACTTCAGTCTGAGATGTGAAAGTTATCTTCAAATTCATGACAGACTTGCTCAGTTATTTTGGTGCACACTGCATATTCCATCAAATCATACCCAGCTCTTCAGATAAATCACTACTCTAAATATTTAGATACTTTGCCACTGACAAGAGCAGAGACCGAATCCACGGATTTCAGTTTCATTAGTATCCATTTATTGCTGTATCATATACAATATTTGTAAAGAAAACAGTAGCTTTTCTTGTTTGTTTGTTTTTTGTTTGTTTTTGTTTTTGTTTTTGTTTTAATTTCAGAATTCCATTGCCAGAAGAGTTGGGAAACCACTGAGTTCAATCCCATGCAATATCACGCAAAAGAAATTAATGTATCTTCCATGGGCATTGGAAGAACACAACTGTAGAAAACCCAGAAGAGCAGATTATTTGAAACAGGCTGGAAAGGACAAACCTACATGACATCATGTTGTGTTCAATGCTACATCTGCACATGAAGGTGGTTCTACTAGATGTGGCAACTGCTGATATTTGAGACATGGTGCATAATCCATGCAAGACCCCACCGGGAGAGGGGACCAAATAGTTGTCTTCTCTTTTCTGTGCTGCTTAGGCATATTCCCTTGACTTGAAATAATCAAGTAAATGAAACAGATTCTTAATCTCTGCCTCTGTCTTAACTCTTGACTCCCAAAGCTATGCTCAAAGCAAATTATATAGAATCCTATAAGGTAAATATCCCTGGTTGTACAAAAACAAACTCACTACGTGTTGTTTATTTTTATGAACTGCTGAAAATCACAAGAAAAGTCATCTTCTTCAAACACACTCAAGTACAAAAAATGGTCGAATGAAGGCATCAGCAAAAACCTGATACAAAAGAGTTGAATTTAAATCAGTCACAGCATTCATAAGGAAACAGATTCGACTAAAACATGACCTAGTCAATGCTTACCAGACTTACATTCTCAAAGCAGCACTGTAATTAATAGGATGCAATGCTAACAAGGAACACTCATTAAAAAAACACTGTAAACTGAATGTCTTTTGGTCACTCACAGTTAAATACCCTATTTGAATTTCTAATTCCTCATTTTGCACTCAGAAAAAAGCAAGAATATGCTTCACTCTCCAAACCAGTTTTGTCAGGAATTATTCAAGAAATGTTTATGGAACGGACATTAACGGTTTCACCATCCCTGTTTCCCTCTTGTACCTCTGGAGGGAGGCACCTCGAGTCATACCCATAGGCAGGGAATACCAGAAGCTGGGTTGCAAAGATTTCACTTCACTGTAGTAAAGCTGTGATGCTACATGAATTTCCTCAAAGCTGGGCTCACAGGCGAAGCATGTGTGGGGTCCCCCACTGCAAACGTAAAAAACCAGAAAATCTCCAGTTGGAAGGCTCCTGTATGGACTCTAAGATCTCACATCCCAGTGAACGTGTCAGAGTGACCAAACTCACAGCTAGAAACAGTAACTTAATCCCCTCTTCCAAACACATTTTAGCACCATATGGAAGCCAGTAAATGGGTTGCAACAGATAAGTGACCACACATAACAAAATGAGACTCATCAAAATAGTTGTAACAGACTGAGAACAACAACAACAAAAAAATTGGAGCAAATAAAAGAAATGAAAAGCAGGCATATTAGAACAGGCCCAGGAGGTCTGAGTGGAATCCAGTTCACCTTATTTTTATAAAATTTTGTTTGAGAAAGGATGTCGGATTTCAGCAGAGCCATCAGTTTTTACATGAGCATGAAAAGGGTTTGTAGGACACAAGTAGCATGACTGTCTAGAGCAGGTATCAGAAAGCACAGTATCAGAGTAGGAAGCTTTCAGCAGGCAGGGAGACAGAAGGGATGGAATCCTTAATTCAGTAAATCCTTGAATGAGCAATCTACTTACTACTAGTAGGAGTCAGTAAGAGAAAGCAGAGAATCAAATCCATACCTTTCTGAATCCAAATGATTTTCAATAGAAACACACTGCACAAACGTTTATAGAAGTGAAAGGGTGACTCACTGCTTGTATAGAAGTTTGTTTAGGAAATTATTGTCTTACTTGCAGGGTTACATTTTAAGTAGGTGGTCTCCCATTTTTGAATTAATATTGCTTCCTTTTTTTTAAGGCAGCTACATACCCTATAAAATGCTAAGACTTGTTTCAAAGTCTTGCCATTCTGTGCTGTTTAAACAGCACAGCTCTAGAAACCAACACATTTTGAACACATTACCCGCCCACATTACTAGTCATTAAATGAGCAGCTGTGTCCCAAAGTCTCATGCAGACTGGAGGAGTTTGGAGATCCCAACTTCAGTGTGGGACCTACTGACCCACATTGCTCCTCATCTGGTGCACTTACACAGGAGATGAGGCCACTGTTTCAAACACACCTCATCACCTCCCTTTGCTTCATTCTTTGTGCTTTTCACAGGGTGACCTTTTCAGTCACCTGCACATTTTAGTTTAGAGGTCTTTGTTTGTTTTCTGAATAGCTCATATTTGTGGCTCTCAAGCATGTGCCCTTTGACTCCATCTTCCCAAAGGACAGTCATTTTGGTCATACCTACTTGCTTTTCCTAAACCACAAGACAACACTCTGAGTCTTATGATAAGGTGGTTACTTCTGCTGCTAACCACCAGACACACAGCTCTGTACATCTGTTGCTATTGTGTCAAATCTCTTTGGAGATGTTTTACTTACCAATGCTTATTTTCTATGAGCATAACCAAGATGGATTTCTTCCAGATTTGGTCAAATCAAAAGGACTTTTTTGCTTTTTCCTCTCTTTAAGAATGTTGTCCTGATGCTTTTAACTGTAGGAAACTGCAAAATTAATAAATGTCTGCTTGTATGATTTCGAAGTAAGAGGGTAACAGTGCTGAGTGCCACCAGAGATACCCTTGGGTATTCCCTGGTGTACAGTAGGAGAGCTATATCTTACCAAGGATACATGAGTCCTTCAAAACTTCCTTACGATGCCTGCCAGTCCCACAGAACCGTCACACACACCCTAGGGAATTCTGATAACGTGGGTGCTTGTGACTGGGCAGCAGAACTGAGCTCTGTCATTTATGTCAGGCTTTCAATATGCCATGCAAACAAAATGGGCTGAGGAGCCTTCATCCCAAAGAGTGTACAGCACAAGAATTTATAGCTCCAAGACTAAGGTGTAACATAATGTCTAAGTATAGTTATACCCCGAAGAGCACTAAGGATGTAAAGTGGCCAGGAAATAGCACAAACATTCAGGGAATATAGGCAGCAGGCCTAAAACCAGAGAGGAAGACAGTTTTTGACAGTGAGTGTGAATCTAAGGGAAAGCTAAAGGAAACTTGCAGAGGGGCTGAATGGAGAGATTTTTAATAATTTAGAGGAAAGACAACAATAATCTGTGGTTAAATAAGAGTTTGCACCAACAGCCTCCAGATTTAGAAATTTCTCTGCAACTTGTGGATACTTAAGATTTGAAAGATTGATTAACAAAGATGGGGGGTGTTCATGGTTTTATGTGCTGTGTGTTATGTGTAAATACATGTGTATAGAATGTCTTTTCTTCCCTTCCCTTCAAGTTCTTATAAATCTCAACAGAAAGAGATATATATAACAAACAGATAGTGGTTACAAGTTTTACATTGAATAAACCCATAATAGAACATGAAACCGAACCCAAAATCCTGAATTCTTGGTCAGTAGAATTCCTAAACCCTAAGTTAGAATAACCCATCTCCCTAATACTGTTTTGTGCATAAACATACAGACATAACATATGTTTAAGACATATGATGGAAATATCAAGACTCTGTTCTTAGCTAGGCCAAAGCTTTTCCACCTGACGCTAAACATTATTTCCAAATAGCTTAAATCATCACAACTACATTGAAGACATTAGTCCTTGCTAGCAATTGTGTGTACAATCTTCAGACATCAAAATTATGATAAGCATACTAAACTGAACTAAAAAAAAATAAAATTTATGTTCTCTGTCCATGTTTGACATAACAAGATGCAATAATTTTTTTGCATTAAATAATATTCAAGGGAATTTTTAAATTATTAGGTTTAAGACTGTCACGTATCACCCTTGATTTTTCAGACAAGCTGACCATCTTTGGCTTGCACTGATTTCAATCATAGCTGCACTCCCTTACTTTGTATGAAAACTTCATACCCGTGTAAACACAGGAGTTACAGAGAAAATTAGGACAAAGCAAGACACCTAAAAGGACAGAACTGAAACCTCTATATGTTACAGTAATCTAAATTTGATCCTCTTTGTATTCAAATCGACATTGAGAGGGAAATCTCATCATGCTTTTGAAAACAGTTCTGTTGGTAGCTGTAGAAAAGCTGTCAGAGGTACCTGGCCTTCTGCTGCTGGGTCACTCTTGCGGAAGATTTTTGAGCCAGTTCAGGCTCCCACTAATAACAAACAGATGTACTTAATGCTACTGAATGTAAATATTATTCTAACGCACTTTTGCCTAGTTTTCCATGAGGCCTTATTTTGAACTGCACATGCTTGTGAATCCCCCTGCCCAAGGGTTCTGCAGGTGGCCTATCTCACAGTGCCATTAGAAAGTTAATTACCTACAAGGGAAGTTTAAACAAGTTGTTCCAAAAGCAGTGGAACTAATAAAGCCTGGTTTCTGAGAGATTTGTGGCTTGCATCATTCCCCGCTCTGTAATGCTGCAGTCCAAGCTTCTTTTCCATACCCCTTTGATAAATTCCCCTCCCTGTGATCCACATTGCTCCCCTCCACCCTGCCTGTATCCATCAGCTTCAGGTCAAGCAAGAGGCACTGTGCATGCCAGTTGCTTGATCAGGACATGTGTGCTGAAATTTTCCTTCCATCTGTATACAAATATCTTCCCTAGCTCCAGTTTTCTCATAATAAAGAGGAACTTCACAACTTTGAGAAAACAGTGGCACTTAAATTCAGTTTAAAATGGCCAACAAGTTCAAAAGTTTCTCTAGAATAAAAGTATCTAATCATACTCAGTGAATGATTTTAGTAGATACATTACTTTAGAAATATAGCCAAAACCGTTCCTTCTTCTCATATCATCTGTTTTCCCACTGGTGAAAAGCACATTTTATCTCTTATTCTTCTAACTGGCATAAAATCTTTGAGACCATTCCAATCATTGTCTTCTTCATCTCAAAGATAATTAGGACTGTAGAAAGATAACTGCACACCTTCCAAAATTTATCAAGCAACAGGCAGTACTAAAATTAAAATGAGAATTTTAATTTTTTACTGCTGCAGGGAATAAGTTTACAGTCTGAGCCACTCTCAGATACCTGAACTCTTCAAGGACCAAAGTGTTTTATTTCCTTTTGATAAGCCTGTCCCACAGCTCTCATAGCATCTTTTCTTCACTAAGCAATGGTCTAAAAGTGTAATTTTCTTGGACTTTCTACTCAGTCCTCCTTATGACTGTTTGTGAATACCATGGGTCTGTAATCTATACAGCGCAGGTTTCCTAGCCCCTCATTCACAGAGAGATTAGACTTTTACAAGAGAGACCTTTCTTAACAGCAAAAATAATAAATGTACCTCCTAAAATAACATCTGTGAATCTGGCCCAACTCACCCAAAGATATTTTTCTATCACCCAGTAACTATAATATGCATGCATATTACTATCCCTGAGCTCTCTGGGCCAGTTTTGATTAATCTTTCCCCAGGACACAGAGCCTTCCAAGCCATGAATCACTTTGCTTGATTTTGTCTGCACTTTTCCATGTCAGCAGTTTTCCTGCCTCACCACATGATGACAAGAGCAGCATGCAGCATTTGTTGACTGCCAAGTGTTACACTCACTGTCACACAAGTAGACGGTGTGTAGGCAGTGGAAACAGATCTGCTTTGTTTAAGGATGTGCAGTGATTTCGTAGGCATCTCCCTGCTCCCTAGCTTCATCCATTGTAATACCAAACCTCTGTTCCCAAAACAATCCCCGAGATGCTCCACAGACTGTGTGAACACGTGAGGCAAAATTGCTTTACCACCGGTTGGTATCACCCAGCCTACAGAAGCTTAAGTGGTGACTACACTCTTGTGACACCCTATGGTAATACCCATTTCTGTAGGCTTATTCCACTTGAAGAGCCTGACCTGCGACACCAGAAATTCCCTGTGACATACTTGACCTCCCCAGCACACTTACATCGTGCTCTTTAAAGAGCACGGAGCTGCTTGGGTTCTTTCCTCTGCCCATCGGCTCCATATCAGCCTTGCCCTTTGAATCTCTCCCTCAGTTGCCCCTATTTTGATGTGTTGCTGACTCTGCAGCAAAGCTACACCCTTCTTTTGGTGGAGAATATGCTAAATACTTTTTCATGACAATAGTCATTAAAGATCTATCATGAGTCAAGCCTTTGGTCAGGACTTTGTTTATTCTGCATGAGAGCTTCAATGGAACTTGTTCCAACTGTGTGCATTCATCTTACAGCTGATGAGAGACATAGGGAGAATTTTGTTTTGACCTTCCCAAAATAAACACCTTCAAGAAAAGAGATACAAAATAAATAGTACAAAGACTGTAAAATATTAAGAGGAATCTTGGAATGTCTGAGAAGATTACATAGTGTCTTCCCATATAAAGAGATTAATTTCTTTTCAAAATCCTCTTAAACTGTAAATTATCAAATATACATCTATTTCAGTAATTACTTAGAAATTTAAAAACAGAAGGATGAAATTACTAGAGAGAACTATTAAAGGAAGAGGAAGTTAAGTTCTAATTCATTTTAAAATCAGTCCTAGCTGAAATCTCCAGTACAGTATTGTACAGAAACACACGGGCAGCAGCAAAGAAATCTAATCCAGTGCTCAGGGTTTGGAAGAAGAGATCCTGGGGTGGGCTGCAAGCCCCAGCCACGGAGACATTTACTCTACGTGTCACAATGTCCTCCTCTTCCCCGTGCTCAGGCAGCTCATCTGGTTCTGCCCCGGTGGCTTGTGATCCAGTGAGGAAAAGGAGCGAAGGTGTTTTCCCTTGCAGTTTTTCCCATTTCTTCAAGGAACAAAGAGGGGCCGAGGAGAGGAGGTGGTGGGAAGAGAAATGAACGGCTAGTTGTTCTCTGCAAGGGCGGGTATGAAGAAATAAACAACTCACATTACTCACAGGAGGGGGTGAAAGGAAAGTGGAGCCAGTCTGCAGGAGCTGGATTTTCCTGGCTCCAGCAAACCCGTCCTGGAGTAATATATTGAGCCACCTCACACCCTCCACTTCTTTATCTGAAACAAACTGTCCACTTGCAAGCAGTGCTTTGCCTTCCCTCGCAGACCTGTCCCCAGCTGCTTCCCACAAGTAAAGGAACAGAGGAACCAAGAAGTCCAAGGCATGGGCAGAGACTCGACAGGGGAGGAAATAGGCACAGAAGTCACAAGAAGCTGGAAATTCCAGTACCATCAAGGAAAGAGATGGGAATAGCCTACGCTGTTTGCAGAGAGGTGTCCTATCTGTAAAGTTGCCAACTTTCCTTTTGACCTGCCACAGAGTTACTCGTTTGGCTAACACACAGCAGGGAAGCTGCACAGGGACTGAGGAAAGTAAAAGCACCACTTCTGTTGACTGCATCAGATTGGAGGAGAATGGCAGAGTGGCAAACTGGGAACTTATAGTGGATGTGGTGTAGTTTCTGCAGACACAAATTGTTTGAATATGTTTAATCCAAAACATATTACCAATTCTGAGAGGAAACTAATAGAGGCAAAATGCGTGTCTTCTTAGAGACTTACATTTTAAATATACAATTTCAGCACACAGAATATTCAGAATGCTACATCTTTGCTTTGAAAACCACAGGTTAGATAATGCCCATGCTAGAGCTGTTGTCTNAAAAAAAAACCAAGAAAACCACTTCCAATTTATTTTACATTCTTCTGCACTCGGTACAACTTAAAATTACCTCTTCAACTCTCCCATATTTTCAGAAAGATTGCATGCCACCATCTATTTCTTTATGCTTGCAGTAACTAATCAAATGAGATCACAACCAATCTCAGAATTTGACATAACACTCCAAAATTATGGGACATACTGTTAGTAGTAGAAACTTCTGGAAAACAATATGCACCCAGCAGATGACTGCACAACAGATATATAACTGTATTAGGAGGGTAACTTAAAATCTGAATATAACCATTGTGATGAATGATGATATTTGAATTGTCTTGGAAGACAGCTTTCTCTTCCACTGAAGACATCACAGGGAATTCACTTTTTATTCAACCCCAGCTTTTCTTAAAGCAATACAAAGAGAATAATACACAAACTCCAGGTCAGACCTGAAAAGACTGCAGCCCAGTGGTAAGCAGTGGGCATGCCAGCTGAACAGAGGACATACTGGGATGAGTGTTGTGAGCAGTTTGCAAGGGCAGGGCACTGCCTGACCCACCTGCTCTTAGGTCACCTTGGCCTCACGAGTACCTCCAACACCAGCGTCCTACACATAACCTCATTAGAGACTGCCAAAGCAGCAATCCCACATCCAGTTCTCAGGCAAGAACCAAACAACAACCTGGTAGGCAAATGGAAAAACTCATCTATCAGTCACCTTCCGCAAACCCTTTCTTTGGCAGCTTTATTCAGGGTCTGGGGTGGCTTCTGGCACCTACCTTGAAGTTGAAAATTTCTCTTCCAAAGAGCAGAGCCCAAAATTCAGGCACAGTCAATGCACGGGAACACTGAATCACCTCTTTACCTTTGCTTATCAGTTGGTAGGTGACCTTGGTGTCCAGCTCCATTTTTTCAGACATAAATTAGGCACCAAGAACCTCAAAATCCGCTGATCTGCAATACAGTTGGGTATGAACACCACTGAGACTTTGAAAAGCGTGTTAAGTTCCTTATCTCTGAGTTGACTTTTGTAAATTGCTTCCTTCAAACCGTTTTGGAGACAGGCACATGTCAGAGGACCAAGTTGAATGAATTTGCATCAGTTGTGTGTGTGTCTCTCTGCAGAGGCAGTATAAAGCCTTATTCTGTTAGAGATCCACAGATTTCAAATCTCCTCTCCTGCACAATCCATTATCACTGCTTGTTTTGTTACAACATTGCCAGATATCCCAATATTGACTAAGATCCTTTGTTAAACATTTGGGTCCCACGCAGGAGCTTCCCACTTGTTGGCCAAAATTTACAAGACAGTGTTTTGACCCAACTCAGTCTAATATAATCCACTGCCTAGCAAATGTTCAGACTTTATTACTGTCTCCCCAGTCTTTCATCAAAATATTGGTGTGCTTCAGCTAACCAGAGTCCATGTACTTTCCAGAAAGAAAATTTCCTGGGAGCCGTTTTGCAGTCTAGGGCCAGAATGAGGCAACTTGCAGTAGTAAAAAATAAAAGCTTAAATGTTTTCAAAACTGGAGCTGGGCAGTAATTGAAAACCTGAACATTCACAGACAAAACCCTGGCCTTGTTAAAAGCAATGAGCAAATTCTCACTGATTTCTCCAAGATCTGGATTTCTCCCAGATGCACTCAGAAAAATGTTTTAAAAATCACCCTCAAGACAGAGCCAAGCATTCACATTCCTGCTTCTGTAAAGAACCAAAATTCTCTCAACCCCAAGAGCATGAACCACCCCCATATCTACTGTAATTGCTTTTATCTTCAAAAGCACAGCAACTAGTCCAGAAAATGGATCAAGAGGCTTGTTAAATGTTAAACAAGTTACACTCTTCTGTCTCTCCCCTATGTTTCCTCCTGTTTATTTTAAAAGGGAGCTTTATAATCCAAGAACCTAATTCCCATCCTGCAATGTTTCAAGTGAATGAGTTATGGGCATTACTAGGCCGATAAAATACTTACAGGATTTCAGAATTAGTTTTACCTTTTCTAAAATCATCAATTCTTAAAATAAAGTAAGAGCAATATCCGGTGGAAATGTGTTTTATCAAAAGGAAAAAGACTGCACCTATATTTAGTCCCATTCAATACAGACAGTTTCAAAGCAGAACTGTAAGTAAAACTCTTAGACAACACTATATAAACACATTATTTAAGCTACATTCTGAATCTGATTAATTATAACAGGAGATCAAATGTTAACAACTTAAGAATCTTCACTCCCATCTACACATATAGAGTCCTTTAAAAAGTACTATAATTTCAGAGTAATAAATAAGAGCTCTCACCTAAATTATATGAACATTATCTTTTGATTGCTTAAAGGTGAAAGCACAATACAGAGTTTTTATTGCAGGCTCATTTGGTAGAAGTTGCCCATATATGGCTGCTGAGTGAACCAAAGAGGAAAATTATGTCCTTTGTAAGAACATTTAATTCACATTCCTGTTCTGTTTTCTGTACAACAGTTATGCTTATGACAGGTATGCATTCCTGCAGTACTTACAATGTGTTTTTATATGAAAAAGACATTCATATTCATTCTTAGCTGAGAACATGTCTTGTGTTGCTGTGAGTGTTACAGTAATCCTCAGTTTCTTAAGAGAATAAGCCAGGCCAACTTTCTCAGTATTTAAAGTCCAAATTCAATTTGTATCCTTACCATTTTGCTTCCAGTTATTTTCTCAAATACTGGAAAACTTCCACCAAGCTCTACTTCTTACAAAAATATATTGAATGTTTATTGCCTGATAACAATTACAGCAATTTTCAGTATAATTAGAACTGCCACATCCTGTAGTCACCAATTTAAGAGAAAGGGAAAAACCATCTCCAGTCCAAACCATAACACAGATAGTCCAAGCTCATTCCAGATGAGAGAGAGCAGAAACACAAGCATGTGATCCCAAGCTACCAATACAGACTTTAATATGCCACATATCACCTTATAAAATTCAGTAATGGAAGTGAATCCTTTATTTGAGGTTTCAGCTATTTTCCTTTTTCTTTCCCTTTTTCAGAAGCAGACATACTGGGCCAGAGTTTCATTTTGAATTAATAGTTAAAGTGATCAGCCGTAAGATGGAAGACTTACAAGGAAAGCAAGCCCAGTATTTTGGAAAAATTACAGCTGTAAACCATAGCTGAAATCTACTTCCATGAGTTTTCATGGTTCACAATCAGACTTTTGGGACAAACACCTTTTGCTTAACATTTGTGAGTCTGGCATCAAACAGTAACTCGGCCCTTTTGCAAGGGTTCAGCAGTACCCAGGCCCTGAATTTGGGTAACTTCAGACTATGAAACATGGAAGAAGCAGAGGAACAGGCATGCAGAACTGCTTTTACTCTTGCTTGAGCAACACATTTGAATCAGAAGTAGGCAGGATTTGTACCAAGTCACCATGGCATTCTGGTAACTCCAAAGATTTGTTATCTTCATTATGCCACTGTATCCACCCTCCATTTACAAAGGGACATCAGAAACCAAACTTACTTGATCTTATGTATTCTGATGGTGGTAACAAAAATAAAGGATATTGCAGAATTCAAAATGTCCACTTCCCCATAATACCTGTTGCATCTTTATCCCACTCATCAGAGGTAGCTCAAAAAAAAGTTTAACTTTTTCATTCACTTTTCTTCAGAAAGCAGCAAATGTGAACAAAGTCAGGAGCTCTGAGCACAGACAGGAAAGACCAGTGAATGATCTTCCAAAACTGCTCCACATAGACAACAAAATAGCTACCCAATCCGAAATAGGATGAAAAGCCATAATGTTGAAAACATTAATAAACAAATAATTGCATACAGGCAAATTGAATGGTTCATACTGTTTGCATTTTGAGCTGTTAAATATATGGGTTCTTTCACCTCAGAACTCAACTAAAGTTTAAAAAAAAACCTACTTTCCGTTGGAAACAGAGGGGGGAAAAAAAAAAAGAAAAGAAGACAACCCAATCTCTTATCTGGAAAATGGTTAAACAGGAAAAATAAAAAAATATTTTTTTTAAATTGCACTACTCAAAGTAACCTTGTTCTTTAGATAAGCTCATTTGTTTTTCATTCTATACTATTGTTTTTCTACAATAAATGTGTAATCAGAACATATCTAAGGAGCTGTAATTGTTATTTCCAGAACCGACAAGGGAAGAACCTGGATATTTTATCTGTGTCTGTGTTCAAAAGAGCAGTGACTTGGCTTAACCAACTGCTATCTCCTGAAATGAGCCTCAAGACATCACCCCTGAACTATGCTCCCTTCCTCTCCTCTATCCTCCCCAAACCCTCCCACTGCACAGTGATATCACCAGGCAATCACCCCATCTGAAACACGACCTTTCATTTCAGCACCTCTATTATCTTCTTTGCTTCCCAAAATTTCCATTTTTTCACCAATTGCCTTTTTGTCTGTGGACATGCACCATGTTTTCTTTAGACATTAACCTCATGTTTCTCATAAATGTGCAGTTCAGAGAAACCTTCAGAAAGAAAGGCAGATGTTATGGTAAAATTCAGGAATTCAGGGGTTCTTGCATGCTTTCTCTGACTGCTAGGGAAGATAATTTGCTGTAGGTCTGATAAGACACTGTATTATTCATTGGCCTTGACCAGCTGGGAGCATATAAATATTTCTGTATAATACCATTTCTGTCTAGCTTATACTTGATATTTAAAATGTAGGTCACATGGTTAGTATGGTTGGTGTAGAAAACAGATATGAAGTGTTACAATGATGATAGTAACATTAACTACATGGAAAACTATGAGTAAATTTTTCTACTTTAATATTTTTCAGTTCTGTGTGATATTGGCTTACCACTTCAAAATAACAAGTGGATACACTTTTCAGATTTGAACTGCGTGATCTCTGTAAGAAAGAGAGCAGGCAGTAAACCTTCCAAAATGTTAGATAATGTTTCTAAAAAGATCTTTGTTTTTAAGGAGCTTAAGCGTATATGTTTTAAACTTGAACTTAAGAAATTATTAAAAATATTATAATGCAAATATGAAGAAAAATAAAGTATTGGAGTCCAACACTTGAACTAGCTAAATTCAAGCCTTGTGGAATATGTTCACTCTTTTAAACTTAGCTCAGAATTAACAAGTAACACTACTCAGAGCCAGGGTGAAATATGGAAACTGTCTTATTGTGAGATGAATGCATAGTACAAGCTTACAGAAACAGGTCTGGACTTTTTGCTTATATAAGGGGTCAACTAGACAAAAGCTGTAGCTCTAGGTTAAAGGTACATATTTATGAAACAGGTGCCACCTTCCTCCTTTTCCCCTGGTACCAGAGCATTTCAAACACAGTGGAGTTTTGTCTGCTGCTGGTTTTCACTGCTATGACACTGAAGTGATTTGAAGAAGGATGGAGCTCTAATTCTTTAACCTGATGCAGAAAACTGTGGGAGAGAACCAGATTTCCAGCTGACTGCATATGTGATTCATAGCTAACAAAAGTCCCTGGTTTATTCTCCCTTCTCAATACTGCTCAGAAAGAGAGCATATTCCCTTTCCAGCTAAGCCCTGAAAGAATTATGATCTCTTTGGCCTCCTTGAAACTAGGACTGGGCAAGGAGTCCTTTGACTTTGAGAGTTTGTGAGTCCTATCACAAAGATGATGAATCGGCTGAGAAGGTGTAAGCAGCGGTGCTCCGTGTGCTGTGCACTGCATCCAGCACAGGTGTGCCTGGCCCTGAGACACCAGAGCACATGGCCAGCCCATGGTCCAGGACAGCCTCAGGGTGCTGGGCTCGCAGGCTGGAAGCTCTTATTCTCTCAGCTGCAGCACAGCCTCAGCTCAGGAGGATGTAGGAAAAGCAGGATACCAGCCACGGTCAGCAGAAACAGGCTCACCCTGTTTGTTTCAGCTCCAGCACATTGTCACAAATCCCACACTCTGGGATTGTGGAGGTGCCCAAGCGCTTCTGAATGCAGGACCTGCTGCAACCAGATGGTAGAGCCCTGTTTGCCACTGGAAATGGTGTCCCATGTGTCACAACTCAGCAACACTGAGTACAAGGAATGATTGGATTAGGTGAGATGATAAGTTTCCACCTTGGAGCACTTGCTGCTGTCAGTGTCCATGAAGCAGTTGGGTGATGTTCTTAGACACATGGCTTAAGTTCCAGATTGCTCTGTGTGAAGACTGAATTTGGACTCAGTGATCCTAAGGGGTCCATTCCAATTCAGGATATTATTAACCCAAGGAGCTGGGACTAGGGTGGCTTCCTAGTTATGGAGGGGATCTTATTCAGTGCTTTAGTCCAGTAAATTAGCCTCATATCCCATAAACAATCCTTTCATGACAGAGTTGATTGACACAAACCCTGCAAGGTCTATAATTTTTAAAGGCTGCTTCAAAACTGGAAAAAACTGCTGAGATTTAGAATCAGCTGGGACAATTGTGTCTCAGTATAAATATTTTGCTGTTATATGTGGACTGTCATTAACTTCTATATGAATGAAAGTTTCCCAAACGAGGTTCCACCTCCTTCAAAAAATAAAAATAAACAACTATGGGTGAGCCAGGGTAAAAGTCACATGGTAAGCAACAGAGTTCAATGTGCTAAAAACCATTAATCATGCTGAGGTCAACCAGTGCTTTACATATTTCCTCCCCAAACTCTGTCTTGTGGGTGATCTGTCTCCTAACAGGTTTTGTATCACTGAGTTGTAAAGCGTTCCTGATGAATTGTTTTTGGCACTCAGTCCAAAGCCCTGAAAGCCCAAGTCCTTGAAAATAAAAAGCAGAGCCTTTCTTTAACATCATTGTTGGACACAACACTGGAACACAGTCTACATTGTGTGCATAACAGGAGATGAGTCTATGGCCTGTGCATTGGTTTGTCTGTGATATCAGGGAGGCATGAGGCTATCAGCAGTGATATAAAGCAAAGCCACTAGAGAAATAAGAGCACATTTGAAAGAAAGGCTATTGATATTGAATTTATTCCTCCTTCACTCTACCACAGTAACTGCAGGACTTGTTACTGCCCCTCTAACTCCCACCATCAGACAGTGATCCAGTACATCCTTCCTGCTGCCCTGTTACTCTTCCTGCCTTTCCTTAACTTCTCACTCTCATTAGTCTCCTCACACTTCTGACAGAAACATGCCTTACTCTCCTTCACTGTTTGAAGAAGAAATGCACAAAACCCACTCTGGCTTCCATCCTTTTATCGTGCCTTTTCAACAGTTGCCGTGAACAGTCATACTGAATTCTTCCCCACTGACCTCATTCTTTACTCAGTCCAGTCTGACTTCTCCCTTGAAATTACATCCTCTCAGACACGGTGAAGCACACCTCCTACCTGAATACAAATGTTCTTATTCCACCTTTACAGTCCCTCAACTTTCATCTCTTTGTCCTGCTTCTTTACACCCAGCCTTCCTTTGCTATTTGTGTTTTGATTTGGCATTCAACACATCTCCTTCCTTTTCTTTCCCACTTTCAACAAAGGATCCAAACACTCCATCTTCTGCTTATGCCCTTTCCCCTCCAGTTTCCATGCCTTCCACTTTACAATTGCAACTCATACAAATTTTTTGAGCAAAATAATTTTATCAGCTGTGTATGAAAGAGTCAAATTCATTACATTCAAAATAACTAGTACTGCATTCTGTCATTCCTTAAAAAAATGATGTTCCTAGACTGCAGAGAAAACAGAACCCTTCTTTTTCTTTTTTTTTTCTTATTCTCTTATCATATAAAATTATTGTCTGAGAATTGTTATGGTATTTTTAGGCAATAAGTAAAAAAGCAATATATAATTCACTGTCATATGGCACTGTTATATGGTATGCCATACAGTTATACCTCATCTATACATACTCCGTCATCATTTATTTTGTCCTTCATAAGACCACCCGAAGCTTCCTAAATTACTCATAATCAATAACATAAAAGGACAACTCTTCTATTCTCAGAAAAATAAAACTTCAATTAATATCTCCTTTCAGGTGTAAAAATTATAGTACTATTGCACCTCATGCCTGGGGGTTTGAGCAAGTTTAACTATGCAGACTGATTTTTCATAAAGCTTGCAACTTGAATCAAAAGATCTTTCTCTTTTTGTTTTTACTAAGGTCAATAGGAATCTATTCCTGGATTTCAGCAGAAGCTTGATCAGACACCTGTTTTCCGTGATACTCAGCTTCATTCATCACTGTTATCTACTATTTATTCTTCACCACTTGACTAGGGTTGTGATTAAGACACAACTAAACTAAACAACCCAAATAAAATTAAGAGACATTAAAAGTCATGGCTGCTTTAATTAAATAATATATACAAATAACTCTTTTTAACATAAGAAAAATATAGTCTGCATAAGAATTAGCAAACTGTAATGAAGAAAATTTTAATGAAATTCTGCAGAGTCTGCATTCCAGCAGGAATTTGTTTAACTATAACCTACAATTATTTTAAAAAAACAGTTATGGATTGTTCATTGTAATTACAATTTCACCTATGAGTGTGAAAAAGCATATTAATATAGGGCTGTGAGGATCCTCTCCTTCATTCATATGATTACATTCACTTAGTTATTCAATTTTTTGTTGGTTATTTGCCCATATCATATCTTGTCCTTTTTTACTATTAAATGCTCAGAAATGGAATTTTCTACTCCATGTTTATAAATAACCTAGTACAACAGGACCTCAGTCCTGGTTATGAGATTAAGAAATAATTCAACTTCTAATTATAGTGACTTCATCATTACTTATGGCCAGCCACAGGAACAGTCCCATTTAACTCTAGTTAAATAGGTTTGTAAACAACATTGATGTCAGCTTCTTGTTTTTGTGATGGAAACTTTAGAATAAATAGATGCTCTAAGCATTATCATTTTCCCTCTCATGTACCAGAGAACATGTCTTTATATAGCCCCTCCTGTCAATAAACAGAATGTACCATTTAATTCTTCATGGAAATCGGTGATCGATGTTCCACCTCAGAATTGCTGAGAAGCACCGTGTTAGCCTCTAACCTCAGCTGCCCCACTATCTGTTGGGGGTAAGTGGATGCAGCAAAAAATTTCTTGGTCCTTCGAGCTTGCCAATGATCTGATTTAGAGCAGCCCACACCACATCTGACTAGCTGTGACCCGAGAGGGCTGCCTGCCAGCTGGGATTTGCCAGAACATCGTGTGCTTTGGACATTCCCCTGTTCCCACAGTAACGTTTTTGTCAGGGGCTGCAGGGAATGTGCTAAGCAATGAGAATACCCAGCTGAGGAGACGCAGCAATTTTCCAGACATCTACAGTGCAGAATGAAGGAGCTCAGACTGACACACTCCAAAGCTGTTTGCAAGAGCAAACCCTCTTATTCCAGGATTGAAAGATCACACCACACTACACCAGCCCTGGCTCTGAAGGAGAGAAAGGGAAATGTTGCCTATGAAGGCATTTCTCTTTTAATTTATAGGATAGCTAGGATAAGCAATACAAAACTGCAATTGTATTCAGACAGAGAGCACTAAAATAAATCCAGATAACAAGGATTTGTTATCTTTCAGAACACCATTCTGTCTTGAAGCAATACTATCTATCTCATGCTCGATTTTACATGTGTACTTAAAACTGTCCATCAGTGGAAAATCATTTTTATAAAATCAATGTCTATAAATAAATGAGATATTTTATGTTAATGAAATATTTTTGCACTTCGACTATCTTTGCAAGATAAAATACATAACTGGGACAGGCCTTAAACAATACCCATCAGCATGCTAAATTACGTTTCTCAAAAATAACTTTTTTTGAATGAAACTTAAAAGTGAGGCTCTAACCACCAACGGCACTTCAAAGTCCCAACCCATTTCAAACGAGAACCTAATAAACTACCTCGGCTCATCATCTCCAACTCGTTCACTTCCTCTCCCGATCGACTACCCAGGACTGCTCAACACTATTGGGTGGTTATTGAATTCCTCTCCCATCGATCATGGTGCTCCAGTGCTGGGCTTCCGAAGCTGTGAATAGTTTTGCAAATCCCTGATGAAATGCAAAAAGCACTTTGGGGGAAAGTTGATAAATGAAAGCTCCATAGAACTTTTTTGTTTAGCACAAGAGCTTAATGGAGCATGATCGTGGTGGGTGGTGTGCACCTTCGATGGGGGGCGAGAGGCAAGCCAGAAGACAATCTAGCTGAGAGAAAGGAGGAGGCAGAGACAGTAAACATGAAGCCACGGGCTTTGTAAGAGATGATTTCTTAAGCAAGCGTATTTCAGTATGCAACACATATTTTCTACTGCTTTGAAATTGCATCTGCTTTTTATAAGATCATTATGTAAGAAAAGCCTATTTTCCTGAGTATGTGGTTACACATTTTCTACTGACTTCACAAATTGTTCAGATTTCAGTATTTGTTGGCTTCATTATAGACCAGTGTTATTACTGGCAGCTGCTATAAGGTATTAAAAAAAAATTTTATTGTTACTGTAGTGTGGCATTAAGGATCAGAAACTCATCTGAAAGAAGTGAAAGCTGAAAGGGCAGGAGTCAATTTACATTGTATTGCATTTTAAAATCTTACTAAAATAAATTATATTTTCTCAACAGGTCAAGGAACCAACAGATCCCCCAGATGTGGGACAGTTTCTAAGGTCTCATCAATTAGAACTCTGTGTTTCAAACCAAATCCTGCCTGATTATTCTGCTCAGTTGAAGAGGTTCCCTTCGACTGGCCCTTGGGCTTCAGCTCACTTCCTACCCAAGGCACTTTCCAGACTTATTTAGAGTTGATTTTCCCCCCAGACTCTAATATTTTCCATTGGTTTTGATCTCATACTAGCTGAACACAAATTTTCCACCACAATCACCTATAAACATAAGCAGTAAGGAGGAAGCCACAGCATGAAGAGCCATCCACAAGTGAGCTGAAGAGTTGGCGCAGGGCAAATCGACAATAACCTTCCCTATTCTTGTCAAGTTGCCCACTATTAGGTGAGATGTTTCAATGTCACCTTTCTGCCAGTGTGGCACACTCTGACAGGCAGAGAAACCAATTTCTCATCTAAGTGGTTGCTAATCTAATTTAATTGTTCAACTCATTACTCAACTAATTGTTCATCTGAGTGGCCTCAAGCACCAGGCAGTCCTGTATCAGGAATGCAGACTCCTTTGTAGCATCACAGAGAGAACACATACAGCATTTTGAGGAAACTAGAAAATCAGAAAAAACTCCATTCCCAAGCGAGATGGCTTAAATCTCTATTCATTGCTTATGTTTTTACTCTGTTTCATCAGTAAACTGAAACACAGAATGCAGCCATATGAATTAACAAGGAGGAAAACGTCAGGTTGAAAAGAATAAACACATATGTGAATGTTACGCAAGATGTTGATTTTGAAGATGGTACAAAAACATCAACTATTTTTCTGTCTTCTAAATGAAAGTGCTGAAAGAACATGAGAATTTCTAATAATCCAAATTCCCTGAGCATGTACAGGGCTTCCCTAACTTTTCAGTGAGACACCAAGTGTAATGGCTGAATTATTTCAGTTCATAGGGTTGCATTGAGTGCTAATGTCAGCAGGAGCCACCCTGCACCCTTGAGAGCAAAACTCATCAGGTCTGCTCTCAGGTCAAGACATTCAGAAAAATCAGGTTTCATGTCAAATGTGGTGGGACAAAAAGATGGAAAACTAACCCAGGAAGACCACCAAAATGAAGTGTTCATCTCAATTTATGGCAGCATATTATGCAGACTATTAGAAAGCATATGTCCAGTTTGCTGAGTTTACTGGGGGAGAGGGAAGGGCAGTCAGAGAAGTGTATGGCTTTCTGCAGCATTACTAGCCTGGGTGAACTTCCAGTATCTACTGGTTTCACTAGGTTTGACACAGCATCTGCGATGGTATTATTTACAGCAGTGCCAAACTCTCAGGCACAATATCTGCTCTATTCCTGGGTAAGAACACAAGACACTCCCTGAGCCCAGCTCTACACAAACCCTACACAAGAGAAAAGATGATCAGTCACCTATCAGTACCATACTGCAGTTGTACAAATGACAGGTTATTTTGACACCTACTGGCCAACTCCACGTACAGCATTGTTAAATTCCCAAATTCCCAGGATGAGACAGTGCCAAGAGTAGGCAGAGGTTTAAGCCAGACCCAGTAAAGTAAAAACCATTTTTCTTTCCTTTTAGTTTTTTTTTTTTTCCTCCTCGAAGTCAATGTGTGATTGGAAACTGGAAAGGCAGGACTGACTGCTGAGATCCCAAACTAGTCTGAAACACAGGTTTACTTCAAAATAAATTGAGGGCATAGGAACAGGGAGAGGATAGGAAGGAAGAAGAACATAGGGACTGGGAAGAAGGATGCTGCTTGGATAATGTAACATTTACGTTTGTAAGCACTGGTGTGGTTAATGGCTCTAAAATAGCTCTTAGGCATTGATGCATGAAATCCATTGCCAGGTCCAGGTGTTGAAAAAGGACTTGACTGATAAGAAAAGGCTGGCCAGAATTGAGAGCACTACCAATGATATAAACAACTGTCATTTGGGGAAAAAAGGATTAATCACCACTGGAAGATAATCAGAACACCATTGCCCCTAAATACCGTTACAGGATTATAGTATCAGGATACACAGAGAGAGAGGGTTCTGTTATATCACAAGTCAGTTAAAATACATAATGAAAGTAAAATCTAGGGATTCAGGATGAAAAGATTAATGAACCTTACAAGACTTTTACACTGGGAGTCAAAAAAGCATGGTTACTCTCCACTCTCCTGACATGCTGACACAGGTACAGAATCAGTAGGTGCAGACACAAGGTGATGATTCTGCCCAACTAGTTGGAGCTACAAAAGGGAGAAATTATTAACGTCCAGAAATTTTGAGAGAGGAACTCAGTACATTCATTTAAGCACTGATCCCTGGATTTTCCAATCTTCTTTGCAAGAGCTTCCACACTCCACATTTCCCTGGCTGTGCACCTGAAGAGAAAAGGGATCCCACAGTGAAAAGCAAAGCAAGGTTCAGAGAAATGCTCAGATGAAAGCAGAATAAATTTTCCAGCTTTCTGCTGTTCCCAGCCAGTCCTCTGGATTTAACTACACTGTAGACAGCTTAAGCAACAAGTCATGACGTATTTTTTGCAAGTAAGGAATACAAGCAACATATTGCAAGAAAACAAGCAAAACATACTTTCAATTTCTTTTTTTTAACCAAAGAAATTTAACAATTAGCACTAAAGTTGCCATATGTCACATTCTGCAGGAAGGAGAGGTGAGAAATGGGCAAAAAAGATAGACACTAAAGTAAGTGTTGAGAGCTAGTACTATCCCACCTTAGTCAGCCAGACTTGGACATGCAGCAGCTGTTCAGTTGGAACACTGAAAAAATAAATTTATGATAAAAGACGGAAAAGTTTTCCCAAGCCGAAAACTTTGTGAAAAATCTTCTTGGTGAACACTGGTAGTAAGAGGGATCAAAGTCTTAAACATTTTTCTTTCTTCCCTCTTTTATTATGCTAGGGGCAATTTATTTTAACTGTGCCATTAAATGGAAAGCTGTCCTCATGAATAAGGAAATTGGTTTGGACCCAGCACAGTGACTGCCCGTACAGTAGAGAACGCAGACATTTTCATGCGAATTTCTGCCCTTTCTAGTCCTATTTCTTTATCACTCTCAACCTCCATATTTGTTTTTGTCAGAGAGAAGCACTCCATTACCTTTTTTTGCTCTATATTTTCACTGATTTTTTTCCCTGCCTCTTTATCACACTCTTGAAATGAAACATGAAGCTGGTAATGTTCAAGATTGAGCTGAACCTTGAAAGTTATGATACCTGAACAGGTTTCAAATTAGACAAAATAAATTTTTCCTTCATTCAATTGCTTAGGAATAGATATCAAGCTGTTTACAGAGATATGGGGACTGACTTATGTTTTCAAACAGCACAGAATGTTTTTGCAAGAATTCTATGCAGTATTTGGAATACTGAGTCATTGCAGAAGGATTTTGTACCCTAGCACACAGAAAGTGTCCAGTGTTGAGAGAGCTCATACAGAGTTCATACTTTACATGGGACTCAGAGAATATAGCTATTTTTTAGGAAATCAGTTTATCAGTTAATATCACCTCTGCATGGTTGCTACAAAAAAAGCAAAGCAAAGCCACAAATTAAATACTATGAGAACCATTTTTGCAGTTTGGCCATATCTGGAAAAATGTGTTTCTTCAGGCTGTCTATCCCACTGAGACAGGGAACAGGTTTTTGCTCTTCTCTGCAAATAATAGTCCCAGGTCTCCAGTAATGTGAAGCATTGTGGTGAGAGTGATACAAGCATAAATATGCATACAAAAGGAATTACAACATGAGTATTTAGCCTACACCTGTAAGCAAGAGCAATCACTGGCATCTGCAGAGAGAGAGGTGCTGACTGCAGTTCCTGAAGTGTAGTTAAACACATTTTTCTTTGTATTTGACTTGGCTGCAGGGAAAAAAAGTGCTGGACGTGGACATCAGTGTATTAGGTGTAGCCTGACCCTGAGCAAAAGAACAATCTCCATGACAGAAACATTGCAATTCCAGTATCAGACAAGAAGGTACAGACAACTGCAGATGGGCAGGGAAAGCATAAAGAAAACTGAAGAAGTCATCTTGAAGGGCAGCACTCTCAGCTGCCAGGTGCTGATACTCTTTGCAGGCTTTTTGGAAAAACGGAATTTTTAAGAACTGATACTTAAAATTCATCTGCATGTAAAGCTGGTGTCAGTTTCTCCTACCCAATAAAACAATGAGAAAAATTCTTGAGTTCATGCCCTCCAGCTAATTCAGCTAAAGAACTAGAGGGAGCATCCATTGCATCTCATTTTAGCAGTGCGGAATCAAGGTTCTTGAAACATTATACCATCAGATGATGAAGCTAAAACTCCCTGGTAGCCATTGAGCCTGAGGTCAGATATTCCACAGCTGCACTCCAAACACACAAAAAAATATCTTTTATCTTAAGCCTCCCATGATACTTCAGATGCCTTAAGCAAAATTCTCCTCTTTCACATACACACTGAATTTCATCTCTGCTGCTGTTTGCTCTCCTCTCATGGGCAGAGTTAGTGGGATTCCCACTTGGGCAGAGCAGGCAGAATAGCACAGCCAGAATCTTCTCTTGATTCCTCAGGGAAAGAAGGTGTATTTTAACAAGGCTGCCTAGGAGGATCAGAATGGATATAATTATTGAAACATTCAGGACCCTCCAGCATCAAGAATGCATGTACCCCATTCCTGTCATATGCATGGAAGAACAGGAAGAGTGTGAACAAATTTCATGGCTTCATCCCCTATCTCACCAAGATTTTATCTGCTCATTTTATCATTAACAAACAGACACACCACGCTTTTGCTGGATAAGGAAAGATACTGTCCTGTATCTTAACACATACCTGAGTATAATATCTCAGATATCTTTTAAGAACAGCACCCAAAAGCACTTAATAATGGATAAGGTTTTAGGAAAAGCCTGTACTTCCAGTGATGAAGGTTACATGCAGGTACTGAAGAGAGTAAATGCAGGAATGACAAGGCTAGTGTAACACTAGCATTAGTGTTGTACGCTACTTGCTCCACAGCTGTAGTTTGTATAAGTAGAAAGAAGCCATGTGTCGAGAGAGGGGAGAGAAGAGGGAGGCAGTAGTTGGCCAAACTAAGGCAATTTTGCAGCTGTATGGGTTACAGATATATATGGGTAAAACAAAGGAAACCCCAGAGCCCACTTTTCCTTCCACTAACTATCTGGCCTCTGAACTCTGATCATCTGCTCCCCCTACAGCTATACTTCTCTGGCTTATTTGAGGATTTAATTTCAAATTATACATGTGCAAAACCAGACTGAAATCCCATTTTACCACTGGTTTGCTCACTACTGTCTGAACTATAATTCTAAAATATAGTGACTGTAATGTAGTTATGCTTCTTGTTTGTTCTTTGTAGTATAATAAGATACAGAAGCTAGGAACCCACTGTATCAAGCACTGTGCAAACATATCCCTGTACAATTCTTCCTCCATGAGTTTATAATTTAAATACACAAGGGTTGAACTATGTTAACACTACTGATACTTCCTTTTTTTTTAACTAGGCTCTGAAAGACCTAAACATCAAGTTGACTGTATATGTTATAAATATTTTCTAAATATTATTTACCCAAGAGGCAGGATAGCAGCTTTGAAAGTATAAGTACAATATAGAGTCACTTAAAACGCACACAAGTTTCCCATGCCTCTCCCTTGCAATCCATTTAACACAAACACCCACTACTGTTTCCTCCTAACACATTTATGTTAAGCATTTCCAACAAAAAACAGAGCTTGCTTTTGCCTTCAAGACACCACTTAACAATCACCTCATTCCTTTGCCCAGACAGCAGAATCTTCTAGCTGCCCCATTTCTGACTGTGGCTTTTTTCCACACTGTCATAAATTTAGCTGAACTTCCAACTAGACAAAGCAGAATCCCCTTAAAAATATTTCTGTTGCAAACTACTTTCTCCTTGTTACATTTACTTGCTAGCAGTTTCTGTACTATGCTAAGTTGCCTTTTTTTTTCCTTAGGTAATACCCGAAAAAGGCAGGTCCTGTCGGGCCTATGGCTCTGAAATGGCTCCAGTGGACAGTCTGACATATGTTGTAAAAGAGAAGCAAAGCTGAAGTTTATGATAAATATGATGCCACCTTCACTTCTGAATTAATTCCATCTTTTTCTGTCGAAATATGTAACTTGAAAATTAATCCTTCCACTGCATTTCCCAGTGCATATTCTCTTTCCTCTTTTAAGCACTAAACTCAATGAGCAAGGGATAGGTTCTGGTTTGTATCTCACACAGAACTGAGCAGTTCTGTAATTTGTGATGAATATGTGAAAGTGAACAAGGGAATGTACCACCTGAACTTTCCATTGCAGACCACTGAGTAAATTCATACCCAGACATTAAATATTAATTTCCAGAACAGACTGGAATAGTTTCTCCTTTGTGACCCCCTAACAGACCTCCTGTAATTTAACTTTTTTCTTTTGGGAATCATATTTAGACCTAAAGTTTAACTAGTTGATTGAAGTTGCATAAATTTATGATCTTGATGGAGACTCTCATTTGTAAAAATGTATCTTTTCTTCCCCTATTAGAAAATCTGTTGAAGTCACAAATTATTTAGAAGTCATTATAATAAAAAAATATACCTCAGAATCATCTTTCTGTCACATGTGCATTGCTCAGGAAAACTTTCCACATTTTAAGCAGTGGTAAGTTTACCCCTTATTGCCATCAGTGGTTTCATCTTAATATATTTAATTTTAAATAACTGATTCTGGTGATTAAAAAGATGCAGAAATTTATTTAATGGACATTTAATTGCTGAAGAGGCTACCATTTTAAAGCTATTCATCATGTGTTAAGTAGTTTATTACATGTAACTAGCCCATCCAAAATTCAAGGAGCTTTGATTTCTCTAATATTAATATTTGTCCTAAGTTACTACTAATGATGGATACCAGTTTGAAATGATCTCTTTTCCTTTATATATATGACCTGCAACCACCCAAGCTGTGAGCCTGCTGCAGATGTACCAAAGAATCCATCTTCTAGTTACAGTCATGTCTAGTTTTTCCTCTTTGCTCTATAACTTATCAAAACAGCTGTAGGAGTTTAGAGGGAAATGAGCAATCTTATTTTATTGTGTATTCTAAATAGTTGACTACTCAGCCAAAATAAACTTTGGCCTTCTAGTAGCTTAAAGGCAGTATTGGCACATGTGAAACAAAACATACAACAATACATACCACGATGAGTGCCAGATGTTCATGGGAGAAAACACACAGCTGTTGGGCTTGGATCACCTGAACTCATTTAAAAGCCAAAGACACCGGTCACCTTTGTTGAGCTGTCAGATTAAGAGAGGGACTGCAATGACTGGAAGCAAGGGTGGGTCATCTCAGTTACACTGAAGAATGCCAATTTATGCCTCATCAGCCAGCTGTCACGTAAAATTCCTTATGATAGACAGGACTAAAAATAACTAATTTGTCTTAAATGTACTGTTATGTACATCGAAATACTCTAGTTATAGTTACTCTTGTATCAGAAGTTGGATGTTTCTCAAGTTTACTGCAAAACCCAACTGACCGCAATTCTTCTATTTTTGTATCCAGAAATACCATTGAGCAGTTCAGAGAAGTTATTCAGCAGGACTAAAATCACCATGCCATGAATTACAAGCAAATGGACTGCCAACCCCTGAATTCTGTATAATAATAAAATAATAGCTAGGAGTTATGATTATCCTGTATACACAAACACAAGATATATATTGGGTGGTACATAGCCCTGGTATGAGCTTCAATAAAGATTAATAGATTACAACAAATAATTAAACTATTAAAGGTGGAGTCACCCTATTGCTGAAAGAAACTCTGGCAAAACTAGTCCCCAAAAGAGCACTTCCCTTAAAAGATATGGCTACAGGATTTTAAGTCATTTTGATGAAAACCAGTTGTAAGACTAAACACAATATTCCATTCCCAGTGCTGAATTACAGTAAAAGTAATAAATATTTTCCTCAGTTTTCTGAGCATTCAAACAGCAGGATCGTGTATTCTACAAGGATTCAGGAGTTACAGTGTTTGGATAACTGATCTAAAGTTCTGCTAGTTTGCACAGACACAAACATAAAGAAACTATCTCTAAATCACAATAACCAACTGAATAATCTATTTTCAAGCCTATTTCTGTTGAGCTGTTCTGCTATGTATGTATCCTGCGGAAGACACCTAACAATCTGTTGTGCTTAAAGTTGTTTCAGTTCTTTCTCTGAAATTCAGTTGGGGCCAATTCCACAAGCATGTTTATCTGTTCAAAATTTCTATGCTAATTCCCACTAAAATTTGGAGATCAAATATTTCTAGATCCTTAGAAATCACTAGGTTCTGCCTTGCTTCTCACATCTACTCAAGACAGTAGTTTTGTTCTCACTTTCTAGAGACTTCCAACAGAAACACACAGATTTTTAATTAGCCAATATTTGTTCATGGTGAATCTGGAATTTTACAGCTAAAAATCCTAGAGACATTATNGCAAAACAAAACCAATCAACTAAGAAGATTGAGAATATAAAATTGATAGCTTTACATTTCCTGTGTCTCACATACATTTTCTGTGTCTGGTATAGCTGCAAAAACACAGCAACAGTATAAATGAACACAGCCACAATGTGCAGGCAAATACTTCACTACCACAAGCAGAATCACTCATTACCAGAATTATTCACATCCATGTAAGAAGAAGTCAGGACAATTATCATTGTACATTTTATTATCTCATCTTCTCACTATTTGACAGAATCATCTTTTGCTCTTTTTTTATTACATTAATATATAAAATAAAACTCCTTCTGGCAAGATATTCTTGCCCATAGTGAGTGAATAGAAAGATGTATTTCTGATTACACAAAGAAGCAAAATTTGAACAAAAGTAATCCTAACTGGCACCCAATGTACTGCTTAAGACACGAGAGCACATCTGGACTGTTTTCTCTTACTGAAGACAAAAGTAAAATTCACATGGTGCTAGCTCATGAAAGATTTGGCTCCCAGAATCCACACATTAAGTTCCTTGTTCTCAGTCTCCACATACACATCCGTGCTGAATTTCCCCAGGACAATTCTGTAAATGGCAAAAATATACACCTAAGTTTTTAGATTTTGTGACTTTTACTTAAGAGAACCTACTATGTCCTCACTTAGAACCAATATGCTCTACTATTTGTCTGATAAGCAAATTATGTCATGGTAGAAAATTTAGGATGTATTAAACATCTGCTGAGAAATTTAAATCAGCCTTTACGGAAAGACTTTACGCAAAGAGTCTATGAGGCCCATCTGCTTTCCATAGGGTATGAGAGCCCATGAGATTCCTATAGTTTCATATTCTGCTATTAGTTAAGGACTTTATTGCTTCCTAAATAAATACAGCAATTCAATCCACAAACTCACCACTGTATAACATATTTGGTACGACAGGCCTGACATTACCCATCTGAACATGTGATTACCAAAAACAGGTGAACAATTTTTCGTTCAAAGCACTGCATTTCGACATGCGCTGAAAGAAACATCAGGGAAAAAAAATGAAACTATCGTAATGAAATGTAACAAATATCTTAAATATTTTCATCGCCGTAAAATCTCATGGGTGGTTTCATGGAAATACCCCCTTTTTATTAAGTCTAATAAATTCAGTACTTCCTAAAGTTGTTGCCTCAACTGAAGAATTTAATTGCTATAATAGCACAAAACATTTATTCACACATCTGGTTAAAATTCCTTCTCTTTGACAAATTAAATCAGTGTAATTATCTATTTGACAGACACATAGTTAGACAAGGAGAAACCTCAACAAGATGTAATTTACATGCTTCAATTAATCTTTCTAAAAATTTGTATAATCTAACAGATGGATCAAACTTTATGCAAGTATTTGACCAAAGGCTATAAATCAACAGTGACATGTTTTCTTTCAGGCAAGGAAATTAATATTGTTTCACAAAGTTAGACAAAGGAATTGTTAATCTTACAATAGTTCCCTTCCTCATAAAACTATCACTAGATAGAGAATACTAATGATACAGCATTCTTAGCCATGGCAAAGAACAGAGAGGTTTAATATATGTTATTCTTGTTAAATCATTTTCTTTTATTAATGTAAAGAACTTCATAGCTTTGCACTACTGCAAATTAATTCAAATTAACACTGGCGAGCAAACAGTAAAATTCTCCAGAGGGCAGAGCCCACCGTCTGATCTCACAGCACACTGTCAAATTGGAGACACTGCTCTGGTTTCGTATTTTCCATTGCCATCTTAAAAAATGCAAAAAAATGTGATATGAATACAAAATCTGACCCGCGGAGGTGGTAATATTCCAGAAAAGGTTTCAAAAGATGATTTGTGCCGTACAGGAGAAAGGCCTATGTCACTGCTGACCCTCCCTGTCACAGATGGCACCACAGTACTGCCTGTCCGTGGCCAGGAACTTCCTGCTGCTCCACGGTCTCTGGAGCATCGGCACCGCGGCACTGGCGCTCGGCACACCTGCAGTCGCTCTCCGAGAGCGGCTCTGCTGTATCGGCTGAAAGCCTCCCAGTTTAGATCACTCTGGACCTCCCAAGCTGCCCTCAGAAGGAAAAGTAAACCCGCTGCTTCACCCCCCACTAACCAAAACACACAGCAGCTGAAGTGCCACGGTCTGCAGCAGGTCACCGTGTCACCACCCTCTCACTCTCCGCATCGCCATACGCCCACCCGGCCATGATGACAGCGATACTCAGAGCTGAGCACCCTCGGGAGCTCCTGCCATCCTCCCCCGAGGGGTGACATACCTGACACACAGCAGGGCTCACCAAGGAAGGGGGTCTGGCTGCAGCTGAGTGCCTGCAAGCCGTATAAAGATAATCAGAGCTGCCGCTGCCTTGTACAGAGTTGCTGCTGATCAGCTGAGTGATGGCATCTTCCTACAGACCAGCTCAAGCAGCTTCAAACAAAGGGAAGAATTAAACTTGCATCTCTCCCCTGCTATGAGAATGAGCACCACAGCTAAGTGGAATGCCTCATCTATTCACTATTTAGGTAACCTTCAAAATGAAGGCTCGTTCACCAGCAGAGCATGCTACCATGCTGCTGTCACAGTATGCCTTGAGACTGGGTACCTTTGAGTGACAATACTTCTTACTCTTTTAAGCACAAGTGAGAAGCCATAGGCAGAAAGTTCGTCTGGCATAAAAACCTAGTCTCTTGGTTATGACCTTCAGCATTCTGCTATCTGAGAAGTAACAGGAGCTTTGGCAGCAATTAAGGAGCTGGCAACATGCAGAGCAATCCAGACAATGCAGTGTAGAATTGGGTGGGAGCAAGAATTTCATTTAAATCTTCCACTTGTTAAATACATCTTTCCATCTGTCTCTGAGTCAGCAGCATCCCCCTCAAGGCTGACACAAAGCTCAAGAGGAAACGAACCTGCTCCAAAACATTTTTGAACTTAACCTATCAAGCCAAAATTTAAAACCATCTGAGGTTCACTCACCTCTAGAAGAGAGGGTGGGGGTATTCCTTTCTGAACCATGAGTGGACTTCAAAGGTATACTCTTTTCACTTCAATGTGAAAAGCAGACCTAGTCCTCTAAAGCTACAAAGCCCTAATGCCCTTGATGTCTTAAAGATTATTTCAAATCAAATCAAAATTAATACCAGATGGGGAGGGGCAAGAAGGCCAGAAGAAGTGAAAAAAAAATTAGCTGTTTTATCTGCCGTTATTTTTGGCATTTCATATTGGTACTTTAATTTCTTTACCCTTCAGTCTGCTATGACTAACTAATTCCAAGCTTGACTGGTAGTGAGTATTGGCAATTTTGCTTGCTTGTCAGATAATCACAGCAGTTAATTTTTCCAGATTTTTTATTTAATAGTGCTAGGCAAATACATAAAAATTTATTTGCAAATACTATTCCCTTGTTGATTATGTCTTCTGCTTTTTCATTGCACTGGTATTTGCAACCTGCTTCTTTACTTAGGCCCTGGATTCTGCTGGAGCTTATGTCCAGAATTTACTGCTCACACGGAGCCAGCCAGTGGGACTGTGCATGAATCAAAAGCTGCCTCATGCAAACCATGGATACATGCGGTCAAACTTTGCATTTAGAGCAAAAAAAAAACCTCTTACTTCACAGTGTAGAAATAGCTATTACAAATTCAACTTGGAAACAGAGAACAAGATAGCACATTCTTCAGTCTTATGCTTTCCATAAGGAAACAAAAAGAATAATGTGCAAAACCAATGAATGATCCTATGGCATGAAAAACTTGCAGTAACCAGCATAAGAAAAAAACCCACAGACTAAAATTAATTTGCACGGATTACTGATGGAACTTTAAGAACATGAACTCATTCCCAACACAACCTGTTTGTGGTAACTTGGAATAATCTTGAGGGATATATTTTAAGAAGATGAAAAGGTCCCTTTTTACAATGTTGCTAGTTCAATCTAACTGAAAACCCAACAAAAATGTAAGATAATTTGCTTTAAAGTCTACTAAACTTCTCTTGGCAGCCTTGGCTCCACCATAGCTTATTTATTTATGCATGTATATTATATTCAACATATATATTATACNAAAAAAGCCAGAGTTGAAGTTGCCTGTTCCACCATAGCGCTGTCTGCTCATGTCTATACATTTTGACACCATCTCCCATTACACAACCGCTTACTCTTTTCCCTAAAGAAACTCTCACCCAGATATTGCATATTTTCTCCCTCCCTCACCCAGAAAGGTGCGGCACATTCTGTTATTTACAGCCTGAAAGCCTTGCTGTGAGGGCAGGATTCATTTCCTCAGTGGTGAATGTGGTGTTGCACATCCCCATAGTAACTGACTGCTTCAACCACGCACGTATTTTCACAACACCCCTGTCTCCATCCTCCATCACTCTGCTTGGTCCCAATCCCTTTGGCAGGCTGTTGCCTTCCACAGTTTCACGCCCCAGTCACCCAATTCCTCATGCAATCTTGGGCTCAGCCACACCTAGAGAATGAGATTTCCATCCAAGTTGTAACTCCAGCAAAAAAAAAAAATTGAAAATGCGGGATTTAACCCTGACTTCCTTGAATTCCTTTTGATGAAGCTCCTCTCCAACTCCTGCAGACCCACTCAAGGTGAGAAACATGAACCTCAACAGCAAAAATTTAGGAAAAATTTTACAAATCATATGCAGGGAATTGGAAGGGATAATTTAACATGGTAAATCCTTGCAGAAAAAGTTGCAGCAGCTCTGCCAATAATTTTTATGAAAGAAGACACCAGTTTCTAGGGAAAAGGAATTTGAACTGAGAAAAAAAAAAGAGCACATGGGGTTTAAAACACCCCCTGGAGTAGAGAGAAGCACTCACAAAGATCACTTTCAAAGTTAGGTGTGCTTCATTCTGCACCACTTTAAGGGCCAGTTCTAAGGAAAACGTGCCAAGGAGAGAAAAATAATTTACAGAAAACAGGCAATGTTAAAAGTTGTAGTGAAGTGTTGTATATGGGTATTTTCTAATTCAAAAAGTAAAATATATTACATATTCTGAATTAACTCTTGCTATATTTTCAGATTTGAGGTTTTTAAAAAAATAGCAGTAATGTGAAATTACACTTCAATACTGGATTTTTTTTGGGGCAGGGGTTAAGCTTAGACACAATGTTAAAACTTCTTGCCTCTACAGCAACCAGAAAAAATATTCTTGGAAACTTTCTCCCATTAACATACATTTTTGTGGTCAAATCAACACACTTGTGCATGTTGAGAAACAATCCATGTCGATGAGTTGTTCACTCACAAACACAAATCCAGATTCTCATTACTAAGGCTGTGTTCCTCTGCATCCCTGTCTGTAGGCTCTCCTGGACCTGAAAACAAAGCTGCATTACAGGATGTGATCCGGATAACCCAGACAAACCAGAAGTGGGTGCACACCTGGGATTAAATATGTCTCTTCTGCAGTATTCCAAGGTTGAACTTGGTGGTCTTGGAGGTCTTTTCCGATCTTAATGATTCTATGGTTCTGTGATCTCTGAGCACCAGCTCCTAAGAGAACACCATAGAGCTGTGTGGGGAATACTACACTACTGGCCTTCCACTGTGCAGTAGCACCTCTGGTAGCAAACCCAATGTCAGCTTCAAGAGATCTCGCAGCAATCAGGAGCATTCAGAGGCTTCCTGTGGAAGCCTCCCCATCTCCAAACATCATAGAACAAGGCAGATAAATCTTTTCTACTTGCAACCTTAAGACCAAGTACAACTCAAGTTAAAAAAAAAAAAAAGCATGCTGACAAAAAAAAAAAAAAAAAAGGACTGGGGTTTATTTCAGTTTTAACAAATCCCATTAAATTTCTGGAACATTTATTCAGCTGGTCTGGATAAAAAGTAATATCTTAAATATTTTGAAGTATCATCAGATATAAGGTTCTCTCATAAATTACAAATTGAAAGGTCAATGACTCTGTGAGTGTAAATGGTAACCAATTAGAAATCAAAGGCAGGAGTCCAACTATTATGAAATCCATCTCCTAACTCTATTAAGTACGAGATTAAGTACTGTGTAGCTCCATGGATAAACCTTAGTCCTTTATGTATCTATTATTAAAATTTAACAAATGTTTTGAAGGCCACATCACCTTAGTGTAGAAACAACCTTGAATCAGGACCCTCTGCTTTTTGGCCAAGAGTACTTGCACTGCTCATAGTTTTAACACTTTCTAAAACAGACACCCTGCAAGTGAGGAACATAAACCCTCCTTAGGGTGGTGCCAGCCATCTCTTTGGGTTATGATGTATTGATCTGAAGGAATAAAAACCTTGTAATCTCACCACACAACAGGTATGGATTTCCTGAGGTGTTACTGCATGTCTGTAAGAGAATCAGAAAGAAGTCCAGACCTCCTGCCCCTGATCCAAGGACCTGGCTCTCTTTTTAAAAGCCTGATCAAGAGCATTTAACCAGAATTCCTTTCTGATGGGGAATCTTCCTAGATGTCACCATTTAGCACCGAAGCAGGAATCTTTTAGTCAATAGCACAATAATTTCTTGTACAGTCAATGCATCCTCTGATCCTAGCAGTGATGCCTCAGGCAACGTCATCAAACACACCAGTTGTGTCCCCAGCTCTTGCCTCCTACTCAGAAGGTGTTGTAATGCCTCCACGTAACTTCTTCACATTGAACATATATTGTGTGTGTTGCTATTCACACTACACATGAATGTCCCATTCTGAAGAGTAGGAATTTATGCACTGACTCCCTTTGGTCTCCCTGAGAATCCAGGAGGCCTCGTTTGGCCTCCACCTTAAGCTGGAAACAGAAAGGCTACTCAGCCTTTACCATCTGAATGAGTAATTTTAATGAGCAAATTCAGTGTCACCAAGCATCACAGATCACAGAAGAGTGGGCTATTGCCTTTGTCAAAATCCAACCTACAGATCTTTTCATTTCTACCTCTAAAGGTACACCTGAACCTCTCTTTATCCTTGTCTTTCTGCATCCGTACTTGGCTCCTGAATCCTACTTACAATGTGAGCTCTTTGTGACAAGGCCATCATTTGTTTCTGCATTTGAACAGCATCAAGTTTTGGTAGTTCCAGAACGAAGTTGGGGTTTTAGCACTTTTTGATAAAGAGAACAAATAGATATTCTTCTGTTTCCCCTAGCAAAGAAACAAAACTCTCCAAATCACAAAGGGGAGAGGAATGCCTAGATTTGATTGATTTGACCAAATGCATATTATTTACTTGGCATCATCACTTGTGCATAAGCATTTACATACATGACATACTTCCACAGCAAATACAAATTAACAGGCTATGCCTAGGGATTGTAGTTTCCATACAAGGGGACAACCTCAACTTTGGTGCATGAAGGCATAATGACATTAGTCAGTGACAGCCATGCTAAACACATGATTTTCTTACATGGTGGTTCTTAATCCAGGAACAAAACTATACAAGAAAGCTTCTAAACAGTATGGAGTCATCTATGCCATTAAGTTACCCTCCCTTCCTCAAGTCACTTATCTACGTTCAGATGGAAGAAGAGAATAGAAATTTACACCGAAAACAGCAACTGCTCCTTTTGTGAAAAAAAAGTGCCAGAAAACACAGGGAGGAATGTAAAGTATTTCTTTGCAACAGATTTCAGATAGGCTGAAAGGGCACTCTGTGCATTTCCTCTTTGTCTTCTCTGCTGTTTCAAGAAGTCACTAGAGGGGTACAGAAAAGGAGCAGGTCATTTTATGCTAAGGTAATTTTCTTTCTTAATTGAATTTTATATTTAAAAAGAAAACACAAATTATTTTATATAGAAAGAAGTTTGAGAGATCAGCTTTCAAAGCTTGAGGTAAACCTAGCCCTGCAATCAGATGCTCAGGTACCCACCTCATTTTAGGCATCTCTGAAATATCCCCTGTATGAACACAGTCAGATCTGTCTTTTGGTGCCAGATGTTCTTCGGTGAGGCAGCTGGTTTGGAAAAAAAAAAAGATTAAAAAAGGAAAATTCTTGAAAATAATTATTATCTGTTGTGTTTATGCTATTAACAGCAAAATGCAAGGGGAAAAAAAATGTGGTTTGAATATCTGGGAGCTCAGGAAAGATTGTGTTTGCAGACTGACTTTCTGCAGGTGGAACTGATGTCAAGAGAAGGTCAGACAGTGGTGAGCAGGATGAGAAAAAGGTCACTTTTCTTTACAACTTTTGGATGGCCTGAGGATAGCAGATCATAAAAAGCTATATATTTTCCTAGGTCTGTGATTCCATGAGTTGTCTTAACCTAAACACTGACCAGTGGTGCTTCTGTGTTCCAGCTCACTGTCGCCTCAGCCATGCTTAAAGAATGTGTGCCAGGCCACATTAATCCTGTCTTCTAATAAAAACTCGTTCTCTTATGCTCCTCTTCCACATTTTTTAAGCTGGATCATTTTCCCAGTCTAGATTAAATCACATAAATAATTGTGCTGCCTTAGTGACAGTGAAGTGGAGAGACGATTTGAAATACTGTAGGCTGATACTACTGGGAACATCCAAGTGCTTTGGTGAAATGGCAGTGAGAGTCGGTTTGAATTCCTATTTTCCAGCCATCTTCCCATTGCCCTGCTTTCCACTCTGTGGTGCTGTAGTGCAGCTCTTATTGCACCATGTAATTAAAAGTAGAAGGTAATCTCTGGTCAGGCATGTCACTTCTGCACCACAGAAGTGCTCTGCAGGGCTCCTTGGACCTGCTTAATTTACTGCATCCATGCAGTCAAAATAGCTTAGAAACAGATACCTTTAATATCTACCATTAACAATGCTAGGTATTTCCAAGTTTTAGCCACGTAATGTAATACGTGCTTCTAGCAGTACTGAAACACTTGGCTTAAAAGAATAAATTGAGACGGATGAGGAGAGAACCCAACATCTAAAACTTTGCCAGCACCAACTACCAAGACACTCATATGTGCACAAGTGTATGGAGGCTTACATATATATATATGCACAGACGTATGTGTGTGTGTGAGCAACACAATGTCCTGCTAAAGTATGTAGGGATAGAAGAAATGGTTAGCTCAGAAAGGCTGCTGTTGAGGATTACTGCAGATGCCAAGTACACAAGAGAAACCACTGCTGTAATGAGTGGAAGAGTTAAAGAAAAAAAAATTTTTTTAAAAGTGGGTTTGGTAACTTTTTCACCTTAACAAAGTACTGAGGGAAATGAACAAACCAGAAAAAAGACAAATTTTCTTTTCATCAATTTGAAAGAATCCCAAGACTGACTAGTCACTCAGGCAAAGCACTCACTTATCCCCAGGCTTTACCAGAATACCTCAGTGATCACTTGCATTAGCTTCACTGTCCAGTTGTATGTCTTCTGAGCAGAAATGGACAACATCTTTTAATGTTTATGGCTTGCATGATGTAAACAGTCAGCTAACCTTGCTGAGATAACTTTTTTAAACTTCAGCCTATTTGTTACCTGAAATACACCTTGTCCAGGTCCATCCCAAGCATTCAGCTATATGAGGGAAACCCACTTGAACAATGGAAGCATTGATAAAAATCCTGGAAAATATTGCTTGATGCCTCCCATGCCTGAATAAGGTACCAGTCAAAGCTACCAGTCCACCACAGTACACAAGCACAGGACATTCCCACAAATGTCCATGGCAGCCCCACTGGATGGAGTACTGTGGTCACCCTGCAAAGCGTTCCAAGACACAGACAGCTTAACTGGTTTGTACAAATGCACACAGAAAGCATTTGCAGCTCCTCCAACTCAGAGCCAAAGATTTTGCCAATTTCCATTGAAAATGCCAGTCTGCAATGTCCAGTTCCAGATAAATTGAAAGACGTTGTCATTTGAATTTCTTGGTGAATAGGTGTCAATTAGACTAGTAAGATCCTATAAACAGGCAAAAAACCAATTCAGCAATTCACCAATTTTCATTGCCCAGTACTTCTACCATACTAGGGGGTTAAGAGTAGAGAAACAATCACAAAGAACAGAATTATCACGAGCTGCTTATAGCACCCTCTTTGAACGGATACTGCAACGTCATACTGAATGCTACTCAGTCAGCTAATGAGGTCAGTGCTTGCACAAGGATCTGGATTCAAACTTTCTCAAAGCTGTGTCAGAAACAGTGTCCAACCTGAACCAGTAGGGTTAATGAGTCTGCACTGCAACAAACTTCTCAAACAAAGAGGAAAAGATGGCCCACAGCAGGAGGATGCAGAAACATCCAACCTGTTGTCACAACTAGAACAACTACAGTAATCCTACATACACCTGAAAAAAAAAAAAAACCAAAAAAAAATCAGTTGGTGTCTCAGCCAAAAGATAACGGAAGATATTCAACTGTTCCTGACATGCAAAAATCAAGCTAATTGTATCTCAGTCAATTAACTTACACTTCCCCAGTGGCAAAATCTGGCTGAACCTTCTCCAAGCCTGCTCAGCTGCACTTCAGCATCACCACCGCCTGTCACCTCAGTCTCTGCTGCTGGGGGGCCTGTCTGACACCAGGTGCCCTTAACAGAGGAGATTGGGAAGCCCCCTCATCAGCTCAGCAGCTGACCATATGGAGACAGAGTTAAACTCTGAACTTTCAAAGGTTAGCCATTTAGCCAGGAAGATGAGCAGAACCTTAAGTAAAAAAAAAAAAAAAAAGATAGCACCCTCTTAAGACTCCTGATTATATTCAAGCTTAATCAGCACAAACACAAGTTGCACTTTTGAGAATGTGTAACCTGTTGAGTACAGGCTTATTTGCACCCCTGAATTTCTGGATGATAAAACCAGGAAAGAGGTTAAACTGAAAAACTTCCATTTCTTTTCTTACATCAGTGTGTGATTCCTGGGGGATATGATTCGTTTTCTTGTAGTTTATGCTAGGTTGTGAGCTCACTCCCTGTTATAAATGGGTTGTCTGTATAATTGTTACCAATTACATGCAAATTGCTTCTAAACGGCACCGACAGCCCATTTGTGCCAAACGTTGGTTTACGCTTTGCTCTCTTTCCAAGACAGTGGGGAGATAAAAAAGCAATTGGATTGATGAGTGGGATGTCAAAATTTCTCTCCAGTTTCCATTATGCAGTTAAACATTGCCTCACCATTCTTTGACAAATACTGGAATATATCCAGAAATCACACTTCATTTTTTCCAAGATGGTGATCAAATACCTCCCCAAATCTGAGTAAGAAGTACCAGCTCTTGTTTATCCTCCATGTCAGATCCGCAATTCAGACACTACAAACGGGAACTTGATATGTTTTCTGCACTATCAGTTGGAATTCAGTTTGCAATGAGACTTGTCAAGTGCCTCCAGATTCTTTTGTTTCTGATTCATTTTGGATCTGAGGGGCATTTGTTCCAAAAACAGCAACTTGCCCAATGTCAAGCAAATGTTCTGCTCACAAAACTGAACCACATTTCAACTTTTCTTTTTTCAATTTCCATATCATTCATGCTAGAGAAAATATCAGAAAAGCAGCTGAACATATGAGGAACATATTTTTTCATTTTTCTTTCTTTTTAACTTGGGAGTGGCTTTAGTTTATACCCTTCACAATGGGTAGAAAATTTAAGAAACAACACTGAAATTCCTGAAAGAACTTTAGCCTCAAAGGCATTTATTTCAATGGAGCCAGAATTTCTGTGTCAGCAAAGTATGACAGAACGTATTTAGCTTCAAGTGTGTACTTAAATAGCATAGACTTCAAGGGAACTTAAATACATGCTTAATTTTGATCATATGCTTAAGTGCTTTTGGTGAATAGTATGGAACCACAGCATTCACCTCTTCTTTAAAGGAGAGAATGCTTTCCAAAGCAACATTTACTTTTCAGGGCACGCTGTGTCTCTTTTAAATCCTCCTTTGATGTTTCTTGGTCTACTTTGTTTTTAAAAGCTCACCAGAAATCAAAAAGGATTAGTAGGTCATGATCTTCCAAGATACCTGGTATGGATCAGACCAGGAAAGGACAGAAATGGAGTTTAGCTAGCAAGGAAAAAATGTTTGCCTGAAGCAGTTTGCAAGACATTTTCTGAGGCATGAATCAATTAAAACCACTTTGATATTTTATTTTCTATTTATAATCATCATTCTAAAGAATATTTTAAATAAGAAAAGTAGAAAGCAGAATATTTATAGGATATTTAGCAGATCATAACAAGCAAATATGATTATTGTGTATTAAATATCTTCAACTATGCCAGTGGTATTTCATAGAACATCAGCAGTTTTTTCCACTCATCCTTAAAAGAAAAACTTTCCTGAACCAAAGTATACTTAACCACATTTTGTTTTTTAAACGGGGACTTGAATTAATATTTTTTTTAAAATACTGATTGATAGTATGACATTAGAGAGTAGAAGTAGAAGAAGTCTTGAAAGTGATATTAAAAAAAGATCTGGATTCCTACTTCCTCCAGAATTCAGTGCTCTAAATGTGGTATCTGAGCAAACACAAGCTCTTGACCTCAAATCTATATTCTTCTCCGAGGTTCATCCACTAGGATAAGGACTGCTGTGTAGCGGTTAAATACAAAACAAACCTGAAATTGGTACCTTCTGAGGTTTGGTTCTGACCAGCCTTTGAAACAAGATTGCTTTCAGTCAATCAGTTATTTCAGCACTTGACATCACCCCCACATAAAACAAGGCAAATGGCCAATTAGCTAACTGGAAGTTTTCCAGTTCAAAATGGTGCCAAAATGAATGAAGATGAAGTGGAGTAGGAAAAAAAAGTTTAAATTGGCTGAACAGTCAGCTCTCTATGGGAAGCTGAAAATAGAAATCAGTTCATGGAACTCAGGAGCTTCACTATCTTCTATTTGGGGAAGATCAAACTTCGGCATTTGCAAGTTAAACAGGGATCCCCAAGGCTTCTAGAGAGTACTTTATAAAGAGAGGTTTTATACAGGACCTGTGTATTTTGCAAATAAAACTGAAGCACATTAAATTCTAATCACATTCTATTCATAGCATCTGAAATCAGAGTATAAATTTGCTTCCTATGGATAATTATCAGGACTGGAGTTTTAATCTCGTACGTATGCCATTACCCCTATGCAAACATGGCTAAATTTTGGCTTTTTCTTTTCAGCAGCATTCAGCAGTTTTGACATTTTAAGTGGTTATGAGTTGGTTTTAAATAAAGACAGCCTAAAGAAATCAGATTATATGTTAAGCAGTAGTATTTGAACTGAGAAGGAAAAGAATACAGCGTTCTAGAATAACATCTTTGCTTGGGAAATAATGTGCAAATTCCAGAAAGAAAAGTAGTTAATCATGTCAGCTTTGTAAATATAATTTCTATAAAAGTCAATGCTGCTTTAAATACATCAGGCCCCTCATACAAACTGTCAAGCTAAATCAGAAATGAATGCAAATACTGTAAATAGGAAAAATTCCCCCACAGAAGATTTGCCATTATTATAAAGTTGTTAGTTATGTCACAGAACAGCACTTTAATCTTCTGTCAATGACAAAACATTAACAGGACAGTACAGTCCTAGTTAGATATACCAAAGTTTACCTTCTAAACAGTACTCTCTACTACAACTTTGTAAAAATGTCAAGAACATCATGAAACAAAGATTACAAATGTTTATGAAAAAGCAACCATATTCTTAACATAAATGTAAAAAGGAAAAATACAATTGCAATTTATCTAAATTGCCATCATCACCAAAAAGCAGAATAACCAACTTCAAGTATTATTATGATATTTTTCTTTTACAAAACTATTACAAAATTTTGGCTGTCAGGTTCAATATCAGGTGCACCTGCTGATGAGCAAATTAGCTCTGCATTTAGAAGAAGCTGCCTGATGCAAAAGACCTTTACTTCCAGTGAAACTCAAGCAGTTTTGGATGTCTAACTGATGCAGATAGATAGTACTGACAATTTTCAAATTCCTCAAAAGAGCACATTTCACATAATTTCCTAGTGACCTCATATGTGTCTAAAAAGTTATTCTGGTTAAAAAGCAGCTTAATGTGTTTTAATAAGTTTTATGAACTGTCAAAAGAACAATGTATTCAGAGAGATCATGAACTCAGCACAGGTTCTGGTGTTCACAGCATCTGGTTGTAAGGGAAAATACCTCCACACTGTTGTTTGTGCAACAGATTCAATTTGACTCCACCAAACTTTAGAACCACAAAAGCCAAGAAGTTGCATGGGTCTAAATGCTTCAGATGCATGTTTTAAAAGCACTGATATTCCACCATGCAGCCAGACACATTGTACCTACTGGTACCCACCACATCACAGAGACTGACCTCAGCAAGGAGGAGCTGAACTTAGTAACAATCTTTAATCGCAGAGCTGTTACTGAAATGATTAGTTACAACAGCTCTGACTAGGCAGATCACTTCACCAGCATGCATCTGTGTAAGATCAGGGCCTGAACATGTTTATTCCCTTCATCTGGCCTCAGCTTCAGGAAAAAACATGCTTCACTTGTCTCAGCCCACTCCCCATGTCAGTGGACATTAAGCATATGTCGCCTCACTTTTGGAGAGCATTGCATTTTTTTACTTCATTACTGTTTGCTGAATTGCTTTCAACCACTTCTCACCTTGGAAAAAACTTTTAAGTGCATTACTATGGCACAATTCAGCTCTACTATATGCAAATCACATGAATCAGTAGTGGGTTGTTACTTCCAGAAAGCAACCAGACCAACAGCAGTGGCTTGCTTGCCTTACCCTACACACTTACTCTAACTAAATTTGTTTCTATCCCTCTGGTCACCAGAGAGTCCTTGTCTTCCCGGCAGAACAGTGTCTGCTCCCTCTCTCCATATTGCTTAATCCTGCAGAATTATCTCTGACCTTTCTGCTCAGCCTGGAGGAACTTGGGCCATAGCACTGGCAAAGGCACTGCTGAATGTTCAACCACAGCTGCTGCAGCACTTCAAAGGCAGCTACCACAGCCAAGGATTTAGACCGCAGCTGGAATCTGAAGGCCCAAGGTGGGGTCCCCAAGGCTGAACAAAAAGAACAAAGCTCATTTGTAAGGATTAAAAGGTGGACAGGTAATGGATCTCAGTGGGGCAGGAAGGGTAGGGAAAAGCAGAGAGAGTGGAAGTCAGTATACAATACAGAAAATCTGAAGAGGTTAAGAGGGGCAGCAAAGGGAGGGGCTGGGGGCAAGGAAAACTAGAGATTCCTGATTAGTGTAAATAATACACATGTATGTTAGGGAGGAAGAATGAGGGCAGTTTGGAAATGTAAACAAAAACATCTTCAGAGGAGGTAGGCCTTTAACATTACAGTTGGTGAAAAGATCAATGGGAATAAAATACAAAAGGATGTACAAGTCAAAGACAGCTAGAAAAACAGGCGCTGAGAACAAAAAAGTGTGGTGAGACCAAGACATAAAATCCATCTGTAAAACAACTTGGGACACATATAACATCTTTCATACTGTGGAATACCCAAAAAGTAAAAGCAAAATTTTTTATTTTTAAGGGTAATAATGGACTCTGCATATCAAGTTATGAAAAAAAAGCATTTTCTTTTTAAAAGTAAGATTACAGAAGTTTTTAAAACAAAAGCACTGTTGGGTCTTTAAGATGATGCTACATATTACTTGAGAAGCAGGATTACAAAGTTGACACACACGGACTAGAGAAAGACAGCTCCAGCCCTCTGCCAGAGCCACACTGTGCTCAGCTCCTCGGAGGGGGCAGTTCTTGTCAATATTTGAACATACAAGCAGAGTTCAGGCCACAAACACACCAAGAAATCCAAGGGTTTAAAAAAACTTTCCACCTGCTTTGGAGGCCATAAACTTGTGAACTTAGCAACTACTTTAGAAAAACTCTTTGAAGTTCCCATCTGGTGGTAGTGGAAGAGAGTTCACCTTATAGCTGCAGTTAACTATAGGGTAAAGCCATGCAGTGGGACATGAACTCCATGGGACAGGAGTAAGAATACAGATTGTAAACCTAGAATAAATAATCTACTGCAAATCACACCTACCTTACTGTAGAATAATTTCTCAATATCTCAGCTTCTTTCTTAGAATTTCCCACATCTGAATGATAAAATATTACACACTAAGTCATATCAAGGAGTTATATAATTATATGTCAAGCTAACAAACAGACTTTTTGCCATCTGCAATCTTTTTTTAACATGGTAAAAATAGTTTAACTACTTTATTAAACTACTAATTGTTTAATTGTTCCAACTATTAAGCACTTGCTTGAACAGCTTAATAGTAACATTCACTTAAAGAACCTCATTATTTTCACTTCTGATGTACAAGCTTCCTTTGCAACCCCATTACTTTTCTGAATCTCCAAATGTTTTAATGTTTTCTTGTAGTTATAAGAAAGCACATTCTAGAGTTCAAACAGGAAAAGATTTCTAGTTTGGAATTGACATGGCTTAATTTTTTTTTAATATCTCCTCAGCTTTCTGTTCAGATGTGCCAGCAGAGAACTGTGTGCACTGCTAGAAAAGGAACAGAAGTGTGAAGATCACAGAGCAGAGAGCTTTTTATTTGTCATTTACTCTCAACTAGAAAGAAAAGAGTACCAGGCCAAAAGTCATTCTGTTAGTTATTTAAAGTGACTAATGCTAATTGATCTATCAACAGTTTCTAATGCATCTTGAATATATCATTCAACATTTACAGACCAAACTGTTGACTGAGATTCATCCATAATCATAAAGACATATGAGCCTATATATTACTGCAAGAAGTAACACTGATGTAGTAATAAAAATACACAAAACCACTAGCATTTTTCAGAGCATCCATGGAGACAATTTGAGACTGCAGAAAAGTAACTATTTTTATAACAACAGCTTTATTTCAAGCATTGTTTCTCACTGAATACAATTTATACATTTTATCATAAGTATATATATTAATGGAATACTTTTGAAATTATCTCTAGATAAAATACATTATGTGTTTAAAATTATTCCAGCAACAGTTTTTCCAAGTTACATTTCGCTGAGTGTTATTTCAAATCACTGGAGAAAAAAAGAGAACAAAATTTTAAAAATGCTTTGGCAAAAAAGCATGGTGATGTCTTTAAAAGCATTTTGAATGCAGGGCTTCTTCATCCATTTTTATTTCGGTATCAGTCAAATAGGAGGAAACATATAAACACAGTTATACAGTTTTATTTAAATATAATTTAAAAGACTATAGACCTTAATTTTTCAAATGTATGGTCTCATGTTTGAATTTCAGCCAGTCAAAAAACTGCCTGCTGCTTCTTAAAAGACAATGGTAGACCACATTTCTGAAACCTCTAATTGCATTGTTGCACTGGTCCCTATTAAAACAAAGTTCCTGGTAATCCCAGAGCCTGTGTCAAGGCAGGAGGACTGCGAAGGTATCAAACCAGAGAAGAACAGCGTGGTCATTGAATTCCACACATTGAGCTTCTAGGAGGATTAACGGTTCTTGTCACAGGCTCCTGACTGTAGTTGACAATATCTGCCTTCACCACCCTCTGTCATAAAAGAAAACACAGTAACAATCAGAAAATACAACCTTCATGCTGGCAAAGCATTCAACAGATTTTTACTGAAATAAGAAGTGAAAAATAATGAATCAGGGGAGTTTTCACTACCTCATAAGAAGTCTTATCAGGTGTTAATTCTCATTCTAATTATCAGTTTATTCATACTAAGCAGAAGCAAGTGCCTTGGTAGGTTTTCACAACACTACAAAAGGAATACAACTTTTTTGCACGAGCAGTGAATACAGTTCTACTTCCATGAATATTGTTCTATATGGGAGTAATAAAACAGAATTTGTTTGCAGAAATTGTGCCCTTCATTCTTTAAGAGTAACTGCCTAAATTGTAACTGGAAATTGTACCTAAGTTTGTCTTTTTGTCTTTACTCCAAGTACTTCACCAGAAAATACAGACAGAATTCAAAGCAAATTTTAAATATGGCCATATTTCATAAAAAGCTTTGATAGGCATATTGGCTAAAGATTAACATAAAAAGAAGCTCTGCATACCATAAATACTAATTCTTCAATACAGATCTAACAGCTATACCCATTCTATTTACAAAGCATTTGATAAGACTGATGGTCTCTCAGTGAGAGACCACCATGAGGAGAAGGAAACGTACAATTTTGCATCCATTTCCATCTGAGACAGCTATGTAATATTTTGTACAGCACTGAATACAGTAACATGAAGCATTTCAAAGTTCCTACAAACTATCTGATTATTAGAAACACTATGTAATTAAGTGTACACAGAGTTCCAAATTAATATTTGAGTACGACAAGTGCTTACAGATACAAAACACAATCTTCCAATAGAACTTACTGTAACAGTTGTTACTTCATGCAAAAGCAATGCAGCTTATAAAAAAGAAACAAACCAAGTTTTCCATCAATACCTGAACTACTGCATTGAGCAGACTTTGCTCTGGCAGTTGGAAGTGTTGTGATGTTGGTTATCTTCTTCAGGATATTTCACTAGTTCTGCCCTGACAACATGCTGTTAACCATGTATCAACATGATGGATAGAGGGCAAGGAGAAGAATGTAAAAAGAAAAGAGAAGGAAAACAATGGAGAGATTAATCAGTAGTTGAAAAGAATGAATGGATAACATAAGAAGCAGAAGCAAAATGAAAGTGCATTTTCAGGCCTTAGGTTGATATAAGAGCAACATGTCTGGCTGAAAGCAGCAGTCTCAGCACCAGGGCTGCTTCTCAAAATTTTGCCAGGATATGCCCTTTCAAACCACCAAAGTGAAATACATGCAATCAGCAAAAGTGTATTAAAGCAAGAGAAGGGACAGAATAAAAAGGCAGGGAATTCAGAGGAAGAAAAAATGACAATGGTCTATTCCTCCTTTAAGTCAAAGACACTTAAGTACTACATTGTCAGCTTGTAACAAGTGCATTAACCGTACACATGCATCTTTTCCATTACAAAACTATGACATTATATGTAAATATATAATCCAAAAGCAGTGACAAATTAACAACCAATTAAGCAGTGACAAAATTAACAACCTCACATCAAAATGCTGCAAGCTTTGATTTTTCTTTACTTCATATAAAAATAAAAGGTTCTCATTTTTCCCCTTAAATGCAAACAAAACTGTTAAAAGTTTTCTCATTATTAATATAGTATTCATTCAAAGGGAAGTAAAATTCATGGAACTATTTCAGCAAAGAAGCAGCAGAGTAGGTAAGTCTGCTATGAAAGATACCCTAAACCAGTTTAATATTTTTTTCTCAAATACTTCAACTTTCATCAATGTATTTTCAAGGTTAAAATTAATTAATAAATTAATGAATACTATTATTTTTAAAAAATATATAGAAACTGGATTATAGGAATCTATAAACAGTATATGTTAAAGATCAGCTCTGTAAATAAAACCTATATGTCAAACAAGCAATAATAATTGAATAGGCTGGTAAAGGACCTGGATTTATGAGCTGCTGAAGTACTCTTCTTGAGTTTAATTGATCACATTCATATTATCTTATCTAGTGGACAACACTCATGATTTACTGGACTCCTGGCCTGATGTTATCAAGAGAAAGGTTGCCAAATCCCATGTAGGGCAGCAGTGGGAGTTTTAGCATTAGACAGCATTATCTGACCTCACAGGACCCAGTTTCTTCATACTGATCTTTTGACTAGAGCTGAGGGGCAAAAAAAAAGAAAAAAAAGTCTTGCAATCAGTAGGCCATTAATTGTTCCTCAAAACATTGGTCTCAATCCCATCCTGTAAACACAGGCAGGTTAGTGACCCATGCTTAGGCACACTGTAGCAAAAAACTGACGATCATAAATGACTTGGATTTCCTAAAGGAATTTCATCCAAATAAGAGCAAAAAAAATATCCTTGCAACATTTCTTTTATTAACTTCATGGTAATTAATAACTTGGGCCTCTTTGCATCAGATTCTATGTCAAGCATATCATTGCCATGGTTCAAATCACTGTCAATAATGAGAAATAACCTTTCTTGGTCCAGGTGCTCTGTATTCCAGATCTGACTTATCTGCCAAACATTCTATTGTACAAAGCTGGGGCACGCACACTGGTCTGCTGAACTGGCATTTAGTTAGAGAGAAAACTACACATCACTTACAAAAATGCTAGCTCTTGCCAATGCCAAGGAACAAAGCTGTACCCCATGCAGTTTTTACACTACGGTTGAAAGTAAAAAATACAGAAAGAAAAACATTTGATTAGTAAAGGAGCTATTTCCTCAAATTTCATCAGACCCTCGCAATTTAAAAGGGAGAGTATTTTGAGGACTGAAAAATAAGTCAGAATCTGCAATTTTCTTTTTTTGGAACTGTTCCATTTCAAAAAACATACTCTACTTTCCAGTCACGCATGAAGAGTAATCTAGTTCTTTGTTTCACCACAGTTTTGTCCAAATAAAGGTTTGATTAACAGTCATCTCAGCATGTTAACAGGCAACATTTAGTAGCTCTAGCTGAGAGAATTTAAAAATGTACCACCCCCAAATGTCTGTCCTACTCCTCTGCTGGAGGTCATTGCTGCCAAAGGAGAGCTGGTGGAATGTAACATGTACTTGCACCTCATCCACTTCAGCACAAAGTCTGGCAGCTTCACTTTAAAACAACTTTCAGCAGCATTTTAAGCTAAGCTGCTCAACTTCACCCTGATGTGGCCAAAGCACATGATCACCTTCCATTTTCTGATTCTGATGTGGGAGCAATACATTCCAGCAAAAGGGCAGTAGCAAATAGCTTGGGCTACAATATCTTATACTGCTGCAGCTGTTTTCTGAAACAATGCAGAGTAAATATAATTCAATTTCTAAGGCTTGTTCTTGCAGTTCATTAACAGAAGTTGTGCTGCTAATTTAAAGGGGACCCAGAACCTCACACACTTTTCACAAGAGCTTCTGCAGTTCTGCCAGTCATCAAAGCTCAAAAGTCATGAGCCAAACCCCACAAATTCATACAAGTTAAAGTAATGTGTTTGGGATTCCTATTACTAATTTCTATCCACCTATGAGTCACATCTAAGGTCTTCATAGTGACTATGACAATTATAACTGACTCTAAATACAAGAAATATGATCTTCAGGCATAAAATCGAGTGCTAGAAATAATTTTTAAAACATATTCTCAATGCTAGACAATAAAAAAAATACATATATAGCATTTGACTCTTGGCATTTTACACAAACTCAGTATTTCATCTAATACTTTGTTACCACCTGGACTGAATGAACATATCTGATGTTCTCTGACAAACAGATTCAAGCAACAATCTTCTCAGTTTTCAAAATGAGGAAATCCCACATTACACAAAATATGGAAAATTCAAATATATAATCTAGTGTGTAAATAGTGTACATTTGTAAAAACTACAATGGCTTTTACTCTTCATTTAAAGATAAAATCCAAGTCAACACCTGTATACTTTAAGGATGAGTCACACTATTGTATTGTTTTTATTTGATTCTTTATAGCATTTATCTAGCATCCATCTATCTACCTATCTACTTTTATAGTCCAGAAGCTGGAGTATTCAATGCCTAAAAATTTTAAGGAACACATTTCATATAATTTAAGGAAGACCTGTGCCCATTTTAGAAATGGAAGAGGAAAAGTTCCCACCACCACCACACTAAGGGACCTGCACCTGTCATACAACAGTCTGTGGTAAAACAGAAACCTAGTAATGGCATCATCATCTAACAGCACCACCTTCCAGCCAAGAGATCAGCTCCATGCTTTTGGGAAACTGCAGCTACACATCACTTCAATTAGGCTTTTCTACTGCAGACTAATGAATTTCTCTCAAGAGAATTCATCTTCCTAAGGATATGAAGGTTCAAGTTTTCCCTGTCCAGATTATGTAGACTTTCCCTTTTGTATCTTATGAAGTGATGTGGGTATTTGGTTCCGCACAACAATGAGCCTTAAAATACAGCCAACAGACAGACATTCCAAAACAATTCTCACTGGTTTCTGACTTATATTGGGGAAGTTCTAGTAGTCCATTCAAAATAACACTCTCAAAAGAAGCAAATGTTTTACTGATAACAAAGAGCTATTGCTTGTTCGGAGTACACTGAAATTATGCACCATTAACAGAACTTTGCAAATTAAGCAGTTGCTTCCCAGCTCTCACTCTAGCTACATGCACAGTGTTGCACCACGTAGTGACTTCTGCTGTACCTGAAAGGCAACAGTGACGTTTCTTTTCTGTCCAAATCCATTTACTGGCTTTGTTTCTTTTTTTGGTGGGTTTTTTTTTTTTTGGTGGTGGTGGTGGTTTTTCAGAGATATTTTTACCTTTTTTTTTGATAATTAGAGCCCGGATTCACATCAACAATAATGGATGCCACAGTGAGTATTTAATTTATGCATATTAACTATTTATAGGCTATTGCTAATGCAACTTGTGTAATATCAACTTTGTCTGACCCACATATTGCATATTCCATTGATCTACTCAACAAAATTAAAAACTAATTACAATACTAAGGTAGAAGGAAGCCTACTTAAATCTGATATCAATTTGACATAGACAGTTATGTACTCTTGAGCTGGGGCTATGTGGAGGTCTTTACTTTAAAAACAACCCAAAACCAGACAATTTCTTTTGAAAGACACAATCTTCTGTACAATCCCTTTTAACAGTCTCCTTTAAATTTAAGGTATTTGCATACCTTTCTACAATCTTACACCTGAGTGACAGAACACAACTCACAGTGTAACACTCTCAGTGTAACACTGATCCTTCAGTGCTAGCTAAACAACCAAAGAAAAACTGAAGAACTCTATGTGCTCAATTATTTATATGCAAATAATCACAGAGCTCAGAACAACAGATGGATGGTACCTTAGTAGTAAAAGAACATTGAACAAACACATTTAGTATTTCTCTGCCTATAAACTACAGCTTTTTGAAGCTACTCTGCTTGTTAGATATGCTCTGTAAGTATATTTTATAATTTTTACTGTTTGCAATACAGTTTTCTAGTTAACCACTTCAACAGAGATTGCAAACACTGCTGTGGCAAAGCACTTTCAGAAATTACATATTTATTGTATATTTCAAAAAGCAGGAGACCAAGCTGTACATAAGAAATGTTTTGCCATTTATTTTAAATAAACTTTTTGACTTATTTTGTGGTACTTGTTTAACACTGGTAGTGAAAAGCAGTTCCAGGATATTACACCACTAGAAGAGCAACCGTTGGGTTCACTAAGTAAATTTAAATAATTGTAATCTCAAATATCATTACACAGGGCTGCCTCAGTAGTATAATCTCTCTTTTTGAGGTTTCTGAAACTGGGTTGTAGAAAAATTTTTTAGTTTAAACCCATGCACATAATATCATGAATATCTTCCACACTATCTGTATATGCATACATATTTAATTTCTAAACTAATTTTAAGTGCTATTTTTAAACAAACATCCTTAGAACTAAAGTTTTTCCTTCATTTTTGAACGTTTTTTCTTGTTTCAGAGAGTTGATCATGATGAATAAATATGGAATTATTATATTTTTAAAAAGCTGTTGTGAAATTAAATAATTACCTTCAGAACAACAGACGAAGATTGATTTAAAGAACAGTTATTAATCTGCAATGAAATAAATAATACTAAATGAAATACTAAAAGAACCCATGTATTTGTCGAAAATCACCTGTGATTGTTCCAATTCTGCTTTGTTTAATTTGATGCCGAGTATGTCAGCAGCAATTCTCTGAAAACACAGGAAGACCTACGGAAAAAAAATAAATTGCATTTAAATGATTAAAAACAGACATCCTTGAGGTTCTTTCAAATATATCAAACTATTCTTGAACTGTAAACAATGATATACAAAATTATGACCTGTGCAAAACAGATCTGAAAATAACCTCATCTGGTACTTTCAATTTTGTTTAAAAATTCGAGAAAATAACTCAACAATGGTACAAAGAATGAACAGTATGCTGGATTGTTAAGCAACACTTCTACTCTGCCTCCAGAGACGTAAGTTTAAACAAGCTTTTACACAAGCCACCTCTCAAATACTACTCTCAGTGCTATAAAATATGAATAAGGGTATTCACTAATCTTTAGCACAAAAAATATCACCAGTGTATTGTGAAATAGAAATGTAGGTTTCTGAAATTGAGAACAACAGAACCGTGCATCAACATCACCAAAATCTCTACTACACATGTTCAAAAAATACCATTATGAAAGAGTTCTGAAGAGTCTTACAAAACATTATATACTGAATAGAAGTATCTACAAACAAGCAAGATATTGTACAGCCTGCAGCCACAGCCTGGCAGTTAGACTTTGGACACGGTTTAACACATAACACTGTGTGGCAATGCTGTCTTAAATAAGTCCTTTAATTCATCTCAAGGTACTCCACCTATCTTATTGTTTAGGTAAAACTGCATTTTAAATGAGATTAAAGAACATGACAGATGTTCGAGAGGAGCAGCTTAAGCATGCACTGCTGTTGAACACTGTATTGTCAAGCTGCACATTATATTTTATCTGCAGGGCTGTTCGTCTGAGCTCTCAATCTAAATTACTAGAAACATTGGTTTTCATCATGCAGCTGCCACCCCCTAAAAGCAAGGTCTATGTATGTGCTCTCAGTCATTTTCAGTGAAAATGCAGAAAAATACTATTTACACAATCTCTTCTTACACCCGAGATGGAAACCAGAATTGAATTAGTGGCACAACCAACAAAGTGTGGTAGCTTCCAAAACAATTGATCCTTCTCTGAATTTCTTGGTCTAGTACCGGTCTGTTCTACCAACATCTACACAATGAGAAAGGAAATACTGAACAGAGATTCTGAGGTCCAGAGACTTAGTTTAACCCACATCAAGCTCTCAGGTGCTCTGAGCCCTCACCTGCCCTGAGGACATTCTGTGCAAAAGGCACAAGTGCAGTGCTTCAGTTATGTGATTTGATAGACAATAGCACAGCTATAATAAATCTTTCACGAAAATTTTTCTCCCCAAGAAGACTTTTGGGCTTTACTATGTATATAAAATCCTCTTTCGCAAACAAGGCTGTTGAAAAGATCTGACGTAAACAAAACAAATCATTTATTTTAACTGAGTAAGACTCCTCTAGTCTATATTCACAGTAGCAATGGATGGCATCTTCTTAAATCACTGTCTAGGATAAGCATCCTGTCTTTCCTGCACAACTACCAAAGTACATGAAGATTGTGAAAGGTCAGCGTGTAGCCAGAGTGAAAGAGCTAATTCAAATTTTTATGGAAACTAAAAATGAACTACTGTAAACTAGTTAGTAGATATTTAGGCAGAGATTTCCAGTTAATGTTTTCTAGACATGTTCAGATTTACTTTTGTTTTTAAACGGTAAGCTATTAAAAGTACTATCAGTACATTTAGTGGAATGCTGCTGTAATTCATGAATTAATTAAAAATATGCAATAAAGATTCCTTCATAATTAGCAATGATAACCTTATAAAATGAACTGATTTTGGTGGTCTCCTTGAGAAAAGAATACATCTTATCAGATGCACATTTTATTGAGTAAAGTATTATGATTTTTTTCTTCTGTTTCCAGCATAAAAAGCTTGCATTTTCACACTTTAAACAAAAAATTATGCCAAGGATTTAACATCAACTATAAAGAGAATCAGGACTCACTGCATTTGTAACAGCAGTATTGTTAGACTTTACAGAAAAACTATTATCTTATAAAATTAGGCAGTCCACTGCAGAAGTTTCATCAAAGACCTTAAAACAAGTGATTCCATTGGTGGACTATACTTCCATGTACTTGAACATGGTCTTTCTGTCCAATAACACAAAAATAAAGTAAACTTTCTTGTCAACAGTAATGTTAAGGAGACAGATACAAGACTGTTTTATGGGAATGACAAACTCATTAGGCATGTGACAGAAATCAAGCAAAACAATACAATATGATTTAATTTGACTGATAGTGTCAACTGAAAAAGAACCTTTTCTTTCACACGCTTCCAAGTAAAACAAATAACCCAGTTAGCTCAGAGTCAAAAGATTGTTCAAAAATGTACTCTGCAAAGCATCTGGTACAAATGCCAGAATGTTCAAATTTCAATGGACCTGCAGAGGGACTGTCTCTCATGGCTCAGGACTCGTATTAAAAATTTTTATTGCAGTAGGGTCTTGTCATATTATTTACCAATTGCTGGAAGTTTCTATATTGATGGTCAATAGATGGGACTCCACATGGAAGGAAGGAATATATTTAACTACAGGCTGACAGCAAACAGAGACTTAGCTAGTCTCAGTTCTCACACTGATGTATAAGCCAGACCATTTCCATTAAAATCTGTACCTCAAACTGAAAATCAGATGAGAAGCCACTGTAATTTAATAACGATAATATGCACTCATATAAAGATCTGTTTTTCATGCAACTAAGGGAGGCAAAAAAGGACCTGCAGCAGCCTGAGTTCTCAAAGGTTTGTTATGTGAAGTATAATAAAACTTATGCATCTTGAAAAAAAGGACAGAGATCTACAAGTTTCTTTTTCTTACTTACAGAATCTCCTGTCTTGGCTGACACAAAATGGCTACTGAAGTTGTTTTCCTGACAAAGTCGCTGGTGCTTGTCAGCTTTCACTGTGCGCATATGCTCCAAGTCAACTAAAAATAAGTTGAAGAAAGGAAAAATTATTTCACTGGAGCCCATTTAGTTACCCGTCTTAGAAATTATTAATTGGAAACACATCAGATGTAATACATTCCTTTACAGGTGTATGGAAATGCAAGTTTCTTTCTCTTTATAATCATTTGCTAAAATAAAAGCAATTAATTACATCAGATAATTTTATTTGCAAAACTAAAATGAAACCACAATTAAAAATTTATGGTCAAATGCAACAAATTTGTATCTCAAGTAAAGTACAAATTTATTTCTGGATACACTCAAACACTCTGTAATAACTTTACTGCTAACTACATACAAAAACAAGACAGAACTAATATTCCATATTCTGTTTGTAAGCACGATGCATACTGGGGATTCCAGTGTAACTTAAAGACTTTTACAAAACAAATTCACCAAGCACATTTGAATCGATATTTTTTTCCTAAGTAAAAAATGTAAATAAGTTATAAATTATTTTATTGCAGAACACAGCAAAGCAAAAACATTCACTATAATAAAAAAATTGACTGACTAAAAGCAGTAATGAGGCTTTCAATTCCACAAAAGTATGGTTCAGAAAATTTAAAAAGGTAAAAAGCACATTTCAAGACACACATATATTTTCATTTTTATCATTTTACAACCACTGGAAGCAGAGTAAAGCTTTCAAATGGTATTTTATGTTGAAAAGCACTGGTTGCTTCCAAAACCTCATGGAACTCCAGTCTTGCACAGGTTTTATTGTGTACATTCCAGTTTCTCCAAATCTGATCCCAAGGTAATTGGAAACCATATTGAACAATTTCTCTTTTTATTTATTGCATTACGGTTCCTATAAGGGTGTTGACTCGATGCAGTCAAATTATAAGGCAAATATATTCAGAAGGATTTAAGGACAACCAGGCTCTTTGAGTCAATACAGGAAAAAAAAACTTAAACTGATTTCCTGAGGAAGGGACCCAACTGACTTGTAAAAACTTGTAAATTTGCAAATCTAGTAAGCCTGTATAATAGTGTCATTTGATTATCAGCTGAAAAAATGCTCTCCTACTACATAAAAGGCTTTATTTTTAAATGATATTGGAGGTCTTTAATTTGTAGGCTCTGGAGATTTTCTCTTGGAGATTTTTAGTCTAACAGGGGATTCCTACACCCCATTTATACTGCTTACCTTGGTTAATGTGGAGTTTTTGACACATATTACTGTTCCTTGCACATCAGTAAGGCCTTGTTTGTGAGAACAGGCCTAAAATCATCCAGTTACCACAGGCATTAATTTGTAAAGGACTAAAATACTAAGCCATTAACACTAGAGTTTCTAGTATAGTTTTTCCTTAATACTAAACATCAACTATATAATAAAGTTTCATTTAAAAAGGAAGAACAAATACATTTATTAAAATGAAACCCGAAGTCAATAACAATTTTGTTAAAAACTCATGCATTTAATTTTTTTCTCTGAAAAATAACTACCACAAGATAGCTTCTTTTGAAAAGCCTTTAAGCATAAAATATAGCATACTATCTAAAACATTTCATTATTAACTATTAATTTATGCTTCACATATTAGTTTTAAGGGCAACTTGGAAAACACAACACTGAGATTAGTCTTTGGGGAAAAATAAATATATATTTTCTTTATTTTTATTTCATGAGCTTTTAAAGGAACTTTAACCCCACCTCCAGATTTCACTTGTATTTCTTTTACTGTACCTGAACTCCAAAAACCTAGACACAACTACAATAAAAATAGACAGATAGATAGATAGATAGACAGCATTTACACTATATTCCTCTAAAATACCATGACATGCTTATATAAGTCCATAAATACAAGCTCACAAGTTACAATCACTCTTAAACTCTCTTTCCCAGGAAGGAAAGAATAGAAAGTGGACAAAGAAAACAGCAGGCTAAAAGGTTGATGAATTTCCAGGGAGAAAATACCACCGCCAAATCATATCCTCACATGCCTCTTATTTTCTATGAAGAAACATCAGTAATAATATATGGTCAATGGAGCATATACTTTACTACAGCAGAGAAATTAAAGCACATGAGATTGTAGAAAGAAACAGACTGAAAGTGAAAAATCAAGGTGTAATTATGTTTCTGAACTTTGTGTACTTCTCAGTCCTTCTCCCCAGTCACAAGTATTTTACCTTCTGCCTCCTGAACTTCAGGCAGGCTGCTGTGAGCTGTACACTCACTGTCTTGCCACAACTGCCAGGTGACTGTCCATGTGTGCATTCACAGCCCACAGAAAATGCCCGGTAGTTCATGTTACATTAGCTCTTGGTGAAAAGGGGTACAGTTTTAGTACAAGGAAAGAGTTTTGAGTGTTAATAAATATTTGACTACCCAAAATTGCAGTTTGTAGTCAATTGAAGGACAACACTCCTAACTCCAATTCCTTTGCATTGCCCACAGGCCAAGGGCACAATCACAGAGTTACTGAAGATCAGCTAAAAGTCAGTGAACTCTCCAGTTCTGTAACATCTGACATTGGTCAGCTCAATAGGCAGAATTCTTAGCACACCAGGAGATAAGTCGTGTTGAGCTTTTATTTAGACATCACAGCAAAAAGACTTTAAGGAGAGCTTTGGAGGAGAAAAATTATTTTCTACAAAAGATGTTTATAAGGAATGCAGGGAATTTATAGAAAGAAAACTAACAGCTGGCCAATGCGGACTCATATGATGAGCCTATTAACAGCAGGAATAGGTAGCTGGGGATGAAGGATGATACAAGAATGCACTTAAGCCATGAAAAGTGTAACGGCAAAGACAAATAAGTTTTGGATAGAAAGAAAGCGAGTAAGATACATAAATACAGTTTGATTTTATAAACCGGGAAAATGATCTTGCAGAATATTCTAAATGACGAGATAACACAGCAATGGCCAAGAAAAAGGAATTATTGAAATTAAGATACAAAATGAGAACATTTCAACTCTACTAATGGCTATGACAGGCCATATCTAACAAAGGTCTCAAAGAAAGAATCTGCAAGATTTGGCCACACATCAAACACAAACATTTAGAGAAAGCCCAAAGTGAAGTTTAGGTGCCAGATGGTACAGTTATCATCCTCATCTGAAGTGAATGAGAAAGAAGACAAAAGCAGTGCAAAATTAAGTTTCATTTTTACCAAGTAGAATATAAATGTAGTAGAATATGATGGCTAGAGATTCACAATCGGATCTGTAAAGGAGACACAAGGACACAAGTTTGAAAAGTAAAAAGAAGACTTAACTATTTGCAAACAGTGAAAATCTACAGCACACAAATGTTACAAACCAGTACTTTGTGTCAAGTGCTTGAATACAAACTCTGCTATCTACACTACATTTTGTGTTCTGATCACGAAAAGCTAAAGTAAGCCCAAGATGCATAAACTCTGGAGAATGCAGAGAGGGTATTATTTTGAATCTATCATTTCAAAAATTCTAAACATCTTTAAAAAGGGACCAACAGGCAGAAACAGCAGTTAAAACTATAAATTACCAAAGCAATAGTTAAAATGTCAAAGGAGTACATTACTAATTCCTTGGCTAGAGGGGAACAACTTAATATATTTGCATTACATGTAATACTTAATAAACTACATGAAAACTTTTATCAGGAGAAGCAGAGGGGTATCATGTGCAATGGGGGAAAGAGAGGGAGATATTGGTCATAATACTGTTTCCCTGACTGGCCTGATGAGGACAGAAAAGTGGGCTCATCAGCCCCCAAAGTACCCTTGAAGTCTGTTTCTAACAAAAGGCATCCACAATATGGGCTGTTGCAGTTTTGCTCATTTCTATGCCTGAAATACACACTAAAAGCCTCGAGCGACAACTACAAAAGAAAACATGGCTGCCAGATAATCTCCAAAAATTATCTCCATTGCCTCACTTATCCTCTCAAGAGCCTCTCTTGTTAATTCTCTAAAATAAGACTAAACATCCACCTTTAAGCTTGTCTAATTGAAATGGAGAGTCATTTCAATTAAACCCAGCAAGATAAATTGCTGTTCCATAACTAACACATCCATACACATCTGTATCTACAGGAATCCCATAAAGACACCAGCACAACAAAAACAGATCAGAAACTTCAGAATTCAGTCACATCTCTCAGCAACGCAAACAGATCCAAGTGAAAATCTCCCCTCAATGACTGAACCAGCATTGATCAGTGCCTGCTGCAGCAAAAGAGCAAAAGTAGGTAAGTGTTACTAAAATACTTGCTTCTCATGAACTCCAGAGTTCAATTTTGATTTATAGGTGAGATTAAATAGAGATCTAGTGAGGTGAAAAAAGAAAACAGAATCTAGGAGGGAAGTATGAAACTCCCACAGAAATCCCAAGGATACTCCCTTTAAGGCATTCCTGAAGATGTCCTGAAGATTCCTTGGAAGAGAACCAACTCTATCCCAGCCAAAACCAGCACAGCAAAAAAACCAAGGTAAGAACAACACTGCAGAATTTAAGTAAGCAAAAAGATGTAAACACCACCGTGGCTATTTCTGTGAGGGCAAGTGACATTTCAAAGATGACAAGGCCAAAATAGTCATTTTAAGTTATAATCACAGAGATTTGATTAAGTTACATCGTCAGCTGATTTATAAAAGGATTTTCACTAACTACCCTTCAAATTGCTAGTATGTATCACTTATTTGCAGTGAAAAGCTGATAGACAATGCTAAATCAAAACAGAAAAGGAAACCATACTTTAAATTACTGCAAGGTTAGATACTATCCCATGATTAAAAAAGTCTGAGCAAACACTTGAGACAGCATAAATTGTTCTTGAAAGTCAAAATTCTATATGAATTTACTTGAGAAATTAAGTCACTGAAATTTTAGTTTATTGGGTTGTAGCAAGGGAAAAGAAAAACTTTAGAAAGTGCTAGATAAAACACAAATGGGTGCTTTACAATCTACCCACACCCAGTCATTCAACAGCAATTCCATCTTGATTGACTAGTTCTGCTTCTTTTGACTTGAGACCCTGAAACCACTAATGGTAAATAAATTAATGTCAAATTTGTTTCTCTTACACTATTTAGATATATGCATCATTCCATAAGATAACCAATGGCCTGCAATGAGCCACAAAGCACCACCATGCACGGATAATCACTTCCATTTCACTACAACGTATCTGGCGTAGCAGCTTAAACGCTACTTTAACTCACCTGCTTCTCAGAAATCAACCAGAACAATTATAATTAGCTAACCAGAATTTGCTTCAAGGAAAGAAGTGTGATATCAAATCCCAGAACTGTATTGTCTTAAAATTAAGACAATAATAAGATGTTACAATTTACCTGAGTAATTCAACTGGAACAAACACAAAGTAAGTATTTTAAAATATATATAATCAGTTAGAAGAACAATAAATGTTCTGGTTCTGTAATCTTTCAAAACCATACAAACAAATAACTTCACATACTCTAAAAAGACAACAGAATGTCATTTATGCAGAATGTAAAGGCTGCTACTCATTTTATTTATCTCCCTTTCCCACAGGACCGCCAGTCTCTTCTTTCGTAACATCACTGGAGAAGAGCTCCATGTAAACTACAGGGGTTTTTTACGTAGGAAAACATCCATTTTGCATGAATCTTCCTTTCAGGGAATTCTGAAACACAAATAGACAACTTGTACAGGTATTTCCAAGCAGCTGAAAAAATAGTGACAGCACCTGCTGAGAACAGTATGGACAGCTGAGTAAAATGCATATGAAGCAAGTTTGACTGTTTCCTAGTTTGCGGGTATTTCTCCTGGATCGTGAGATTACACTTACAAACTGTAAACTGTTTTCAATGATTACACCAGTGATAACTAACCTAACCACTTTCTAAACCACATGTATGGAAAGAAACATGAAAGAGAGTTCAGAGTTTCAGTAAAGGGACGCCTTCCACCCAAATCTGACCGTCTTTCACTTTCAGAACTTGAATTGTAAGAACTGCATGGGATTCTGTTGCAAAGGGGCAGTTCTGTTTAAGACAAACTTTTTTTATTGATACCAGTATTTTCCATTAAAACTGGTAGTAACACATAAATGAAGTTACAACTCTCTCATTTTTTAGTTATCTTACATATTATAGCTATTTCATATTTCAATATAATTAAGAGTAGTTTTAAAGTTATGAGTAAACATCTTTATTAATCTATGGTACCACATAAAAATATATTCTTTTATAGTGTGCTGTGAAAAATGAAATATAAATCTTTCTGCAAAGTATTTGCAGCTGTGCACACAAGGTATACAATTACATAATGTTTAAATAATGAGCTATCACTATTAGCCCACACAGACATGACAAGTAAAATGCTTTAATAATTTATTAATTTGATTTACATGTGCTTAAAATTATGTACACATTTTCTCTTCTGAAAATACTCCAGGGTCATAAAAAAAGGGACCTGCATATGACAATGTCTTTTTCATGCTATTTTTTGGTATAATTTCTGACTGATTTCTTAAAAACAAACCTAGCTTGAGCACCTGAAAACCTGACAGACTGAGAACAATACTGTTACACAGCATTATCCTCATGCAGCACACGCTGCTCAAGAAGTGCAGTCAGTTTAATTCCAGAGCATGAAGGTTCTGCTTCCCCTATGCGTAAGCAAAAGTGTATGAAAAAGGGAATAAAAAAGGGGTTTCTCCAAGAGGTGCTAGATATCTGCTATTCTAAAGAATAAACCAGAAACCAAGCTGAACATCGAGAGCAGCATTCTAGGCAATAGGATTTACTTTCCAGTTTATCAGACCTCTGTCCCGTAGCACGTCAACAGAGAATAGCTTAGCATGTCTCACTGCTCTGGTCAGAAGGAAAGAGCCTCTTCTGCCATAAGCACTATTACCCAGTTTTAATTCTAATTCTCCCATAAATCCAAACAAAAAAGTAAAAAAAAAAGGCAACAACAACAACAAACCCTCTAGTTTTTTATTGCACAGTTTATCAGTAACCTATGCTTTCCCAATAAAAGATGGAGCTATTTCATTACGTCTTAGATTTCAATAGGTTACTTAGAACTTCAAATAAGTGCACTTTCATTTTCTATGTAGACAAAGGTTCTTTCTGTGAAAATTAAAAAAAAATCATCTAATATCTAATTATTATTATCCAATATAACCAGATTTATACAGCAGTAACAACAAATTAATTTGCCAATAAATTGTACCGTGTCTGCAGCACTACCAGACTTTGTGTAGTCAGCTTTTTGAAAACCTATTTTGATTTGGTACTTCTAAATTACTACAGCACACATTCTCAAATATTCAATCCCAAATGTCAAAGTGCAAACTGTAGCTTTTTGCAGTTAATTTTTTGTTAATACTTTCAATCTTTTTCTCACACTAAAATTGTGTAACCGCCAAGAAAAGAAAACTCTTTCATGGAAGTCCTGAAAACTATGCCCCTACTCTGATTTAAGGAAGCTCAAAACGAAATATAAATACAGTTCCAGTACAGATTTTCTCAGTAATTTTTTTAGGTTATCAAGAAAACATCTAGAGTGTTGATCTGGTTATACTCATGTCAGACAAACTACATGTCACATTAACTACCTCCAGGAAGTTATTCCAAACACAAAATAAACTGTTTATGCCGCTTCTCAGATAGATAGCATGACAGATTGTTATTAATTGAAGACAGATGAAATACATTAATTTGATTGCAGGCATGTGTTTACTTTCTCACTGTCATGTACACTCTACTGCTGATGCTTTCCTATGATGACATAGTAACAAATCCAATGTTGTATTAGAAGACTTGCTAAGGCAGAATAATAGCTGGTGCTGCACTTTAATACTTAAAAAACTATACTTAACATTTCCAGCTACAACAGGAAATTACTGGTTTCAGAAAGCAAAAAAAAATGATAGCTTAAAAACTCTTGTAAGTTACACAAAACACCGTAACGGTTCCTCCTCTAAAAAAAAATTAGAACTATCAGCAAATATGTTTCTCAATTACTAAAGAAAAATATAGTTTTCTAAATGACAAATCTACGATCTGAGCTCCTTCCAAAAGACAAATTCCTACAGATACAAGACATGAGAATGTATGCCTAATACGGGAAAGGGAAGGTGAACAATTCCTCAGTCTCTAGTTAAAAACAGAAAGACATCTTGCCTGTGAATGAAGTTTGCCTGGTTTTATGCACACCTCTCCTATAGGCCTCCACGTATTTGTACAAAGCTTATGTGGAATTCTCTTTCTTCTCCGAAAAATGACAAAGGCACAAAATCTGAGCTTCTTGGAATAAGGATTTTTCACACAATAGAATCACATTGATGACACCGATAGTTTGTTCTAACATGGGAAATAATAAAAAAGAATGTGCTTACCATGACAAGTTCGCTGATTGGCATTTATGAAAGTAGCTGTAGTCATTATATTTTTTTTTTACATACATATTAAATGAGACTTTCAAATACCGTTAAACAATAAACAACTACCGCACTTTTGCTAAAGCTCTGAAAGACAGTGGTTCTTGTGCATCTTAGGTTAATGAGGTTAACACTTCCAAGATTTAAAATAGGTTTCAACAGAAAACAAGAAGAGCAGCCAGAAGCAAATGCCTCTATCTCAGCACACCAAGTGCAGCTAACTAAAAAGGACACGATGTGACAGGATTCTTGCCTAATAACAAGCATGTTTAATGTCTGGTAGATGGCAGGTCATTTTTAAGATGATGTTAACCTTTGCAAATAAAAACAGCAGGCATCTTTTCATACAAAAGTAAAATTTCTTATGAAGGAAAAAAAACAATAAACCCAAGGTTTTTTTCAAAACTAGGATGACAGATGACTGACTTACACAGCTTGAAGAGACAAAGAGAAAATAAGAATAATTTTTTCCTCAGCTAGACATTTCCCATTTTCATTTTTAATAAATTCTTGGCAGATATTCTTGCAACCATTTCTCATTTGACTAAACAGACTAAGACTACACTGACAGCTGGAATCTGATCCCTTCTGTTAGGTACCTGTACCACTTATCCCTACCCCTAATGCTGACATTTTTTGAAACAAGTATTCACAAAAGATTATATTATTAAACTAATACAAATTTGAGTCACCTTGAATATGATTTTAGGATTAAAACATAACTGGAACTACTCTACTTTTTTTTTTCTTTTTAAAAGGGTATCATAAGGCCACAGAAAGCAAGAGAAGTGGATGAAAGGCATCGTTGACTTTCTTCTTCCTACCCTGCAACTCAAGTGACTAAGTACACTGAAGATCTGTCTAGAGACATTGAACTCAAAATGCACTAATCTGGGCACAAGCAGTTTAGATGTGGCACACAGACCTCTGTGCAGATAATTTTACCATGTATCTCTGTTTACCGTCTGCAGTGCAGGGACCTAAACAAACACACCCTCAGGGTAAGCTTAACAAATCAAGTGGGGTTGTGAATGAAAGAACATGAAACACTTCTGTGCATTCTGGTATGAAGAATGAACAGCCCGGCTTCAGCAAATCAATGCTACTCTTTCAAAAGTATCATCCCACAAGACTTTAATTAATGTTCTCTAATTTCACATCTTTGGTTAAGTAGCTTTTACTTTCCACAAAGAAACAGATCCTAGGATTACAAGCTTCTCCTGGAGAGAAGACAGTTTGTTCACTGTTAATTTTCATCCAGTCAGTCAGATTCTTACATGGTCCCAGTGTCAATTTATAAGCCCTTTGCAATTAGGAATAGATCATTTGCCGACTAATTTGCTTCCCAGTAAATTAGGTAAATACCATTCTTATTTTTACAAAGGGAAAATGAAACATGTATGAAAAGATAAATTTAATGCCTTGCTAAGATCACAGGAACTTTCACTGAACCATCAATTTACTGCTTCGAGCACTAAATCATCTTTCATCTTCTTTAATGCTTGTGTTCAGGCCTCCTAATCTTTGTGCCAACAACAAATGTAAGTTATTAAGTTAAGGCTAAAGGTGTTAATTTAGACTCAAACATCTTTATGAGTAGCTATTTGCTAGAGACAAGGAGAATTGAGAAGAAGCCTGGGACAGGAGAACACACCCCAGCTGGATTTTTCTTGCTATATTAATCCAGTTTTAAAAATCACTGGGCAGCCGCAGTGACCAGCACAGAAGAGGAACACAGTCGAACACATTTGTTGAATGATGCTGAGAAAGCAAAACAAAGAAAACTAAGTTGTGCTCACACAAACCATAATCCCCGATGCCCAATAACATGCAGATTAATTCCAGTCCCCACAGGCACACTAACACTGGCATTAGACAAGGATACATCTAATGAAATTATAAATTAGACAGTAATAGCATTACTGTGACCATCTCTGAAAAACAGAAATTCTGTTAATGAAGAACCACAACTCAAATACAGTAGAGCATAAAAATATGTAATAATCATTTTGGATCTCTGAAACTCTAGCTGCAGCATTTCTTCTCACATTCTTAAAATTTTCTATAAGTGATATATATCATATTTCACTTTTTGGAGCCAATATCCTTCATAAACCGTAATTAAGCATACACAGAAAAAATCAAGTTTCAAGTGAGACATCATTTGCTAATTGCTAATGTTTTAGCAACACAAACAAGAAGAAAGTTACACTGCCTAGAATCTAAATTTTCTCTCATCAATGTAAGACTACCCTTTAGAGAGTAACATATGAGAAACACAGAAATATTTGATTCATAATCTTGTAAGAGTATTTTTAACACTGCAATGACTGCAATATATTTTTTTAAATGTTCATATGCACTCCTATGGACAAATTATTTCTACGTGCCTAACTTCAAAAAACACATTTCTCTTTAGATTAGACATTACTGGTTTTGATAGTAATTTCCAAACTTCCCTATAATGAACTCCAATGACTGCCCCAGCAATCTGAAACAAGACTTGTTGACAGAAAAATGAGAAACTCTTCTCTGATTCAACACGAAATTATTTTTATCAGGACTACTGGAAGTTTAAAAAAAATGTTTAAATTGATTTAGCTGAGCTACTAGTGACAAATTGCTGGACTCAACAGCTTTGCTCACAAAATAAATTCCCTCCTTATAATATTAAATGTATGTTTTAGGACAGAGGTTAAAACGCTGTAAAAACCAAAAATCCTAATTTCCCATTAATACAACTAGAGATATCCTTTGGTTTGGTTGAATTTAACAACTCCATAAGGTCAGCAGAGTGTTAAAAAAAAAATTATAGTAAAGCAATTATTGAAATCCAAATTTGAGTGAATATTTTTTAAAATGTTCTTTAGTACATTAGTGAAGACATAAAGTCGCAATGTACTAAACATTCAGAAGATGGTGCTAGTCCAATATATCCACAAGCCGCAGGTGGATCAGCTTTTCTTCATCTCTTTCAAATATTTTCTCTAATTTTCATGTATCTACTACCTTATAACTGGATTTATCAATACCAGGAGAAGCTATAGCCATCTTCAGTTAAATACTAAGAGGACTACTAAATGATATCGCTCTAAAATTCACAAATATTTAGCGGATTGATAGGCATAAAATATAAAGCTCATTATAATTTCATAAACTCAAGGTCTTGGGATCTTTATGAAAACTCATACAACATTTCTTACATCCTGCCTTCAGTCACTCACATCTGTCTCCTTTTGTAGTCAAAGCAAGAGTTTCTGCTCACAGTTTCAAGACCTACTGATGCCAGCACCAAAGCTTGGAAAATCTCACCTGTCCCACTCCTTCACAGCACAGTGTAACTACTCTCTCCTCACCTACTTAGGAGGCCATGCAACTCATGTGAGCTTACAAAGCTCAATGAGCTGATCCATGTTAAAAATAGCCATTTCTTTTTGCACTGCTCTGTTTAACCCAGGTAAGTCTCAGATCTGATTTGCCCTGTGGAGCAGCAGTGGTAACTTCCAGCTGCAACCTGGCTTCACCACAAAGCCAACTGATCATGGAACTGCAGCCTCCTTGAGCTTGCAAGAGCTGAATTCCTTGTCAGCATTGAAAAGGACTGGCAAGTTAACAAAGTCAGTCTCATTACTGCATATGAAAACTAATTTTCTCATATTATTGAAGGCAGATATCTACTTATTAAGATATTAGAAGCAGTCTGTAGCTATAGACAGAAAACAAAACAAACTCCACCTACCTTCGCCCCACCAAACCCCTACAAAATCTTGGAACCCATTTCCAGTTCTGCCTATAATTCAAACATCATACAGCCCCTTCCAGACTAGGTACAGTTGCACAAGTAATTTCTTCCAAAACCAGTAAATCTGGACATATTAAAACATCAAGCAAAAAGCCTTATCCCTACCTAGCAGTTCCTAAAATAGTGTTTTCCAAATAATGCACAGGAACATATCTCAGAATAATATATTTCATGAAGCCATGGAAATAAAATATTAATACCAAACTTATTTCTATAAAAAGCATTTACCTAATAAATAACAATTTCTCAGAGGACCCATGCCAGCATTCTTGATGGCTACTGCTGCATCCCTCTATACAGACTGTTTCCATAGGCACGCTTCTGTTGACTTCATGCCAACAGCTATGTTTGGCTGTCCTCTCCAGTGTGATGCTTTTATCCCATACTCTGAATTACTTGCTCCTACCAGAGCCAACCCAGGTCAACTCCAGGGCCCTTCCATGCCTGATTCCTTTGTGCTCCAGCAGATGTAATAAGGAGTTGGAGACACTTAGTGCTTCTCCTACATACCCCTCTGGGAACTCTCACACAACAAAAATTATAAATGAATGTGACATCATTCACTGGGATATAAAAGCAAGCCTTAAATGTTCAAAGATTAGGCCAAGTCAGTATTACTGTTATTACAATAAACCTCCAGCATTAAGCAATTTCAAACATCAGTTCTTCTTCCAAAATTTTTCCATGTAGAGACAAGATTGGCACATATCTGAGTGAAATTACTCAGTTACCAGGAAATTTATTACTGCTTAACTGTTCCATGTGTACCAAATCCTGTTTAACAGCAGCCCAGTTTTTCTTCCATTTGGAAGCTTTTGTAACTAATTTTTACCAAGCCAAACTCATTTCAACGAGCAGTTAAAAAATTAATTGTACAACTCAACTCTATATTAAATAACTTTTTGTAAGAAAAAAGTAAGACTGCTTAGTAAATATAACATACTTCAAATGACCAGAAAAGGAAAAATTAAACCCAAGCACATTCAGATCAATGATAGTAAATTTATCAGCTAATTCTTAAATTGAACCACAGCATTTCAAAGACTACAAAAAACTGAATTCAAACTATCTATACTTCAACAATACGATGATTTCAGAGCAGACAGTAAAAGTGGAACTGTACAAACCTCTTACACATTCGCCAACATACATATTTCATTATCACTATCTAGTCATCCAGGCAAAAAAACCCACCTGAATTTTAATCAATACATCAGTTGGTTGATCACTGTCTTGAAGAACTGTTCTTGCTTCCAAGTAGAATGAGCATATAGCTCATTTCTCCCTGATATAAATTTCTATCGTGATGTGAACATGAGGTCCAGAACCTCATTAGCTTAACAGAAGGCTATTATTGACTCAGAGATTGATGAAAAGCTACAAAAGCTTTTTCCCGAACAAATTAAAAACATCAAACAGTGGACACACTGAGATGGAATATACTGATATTGCAACTTTACAGTATTAACCAATCTCAGATTAGCAAAAGGAACCAAGTCATCAAGCTAGCTATAAGGTGTTAATATTACTATTACTTCTTTCTACTTTTGCTGTTTCGAGAGTTCTTTGCTCAGAGTTTGGAGTGAGACGCAGGAGGCGCTGAGATGTTCTTCTATTTACATTGTTTATTAATATCTTATCTATGGCATAGCTGCACAGAGCATGCCTAAGAAGGTGGAAAAATGGCCCTGAGTTGTGAATTCCAAGGCTCTTTAAAGTCCAATCTATCCAATTATGAGCTGCCAAGTAACATGTTTTTACTTATAATCCAGTAGCTATTCATTTGTCATCCACATTGCGGGTTTTCTTGAACCAATACCAAACTATCCAGACTTGTGAAGAAGGAAGAAAGAAGTAAAAACCCACACCCAAAATCCTCCATCTTGCTACTAATACATTACTAATAACTCATAAACCTAATTTTCTACATCTCTACATATTCTACCCAGTGACACAACAAATTGCTTTTTAATTACACAGTAGCAATCCTAGTGTTATCACCTGAAAAGGGAAGTCTTTCCCAAGGCCTCAGGTCAAACACTGTGTGCTTTTGAAAATCATTACCTGTCAACACTGAAAGGTTGAAATTATCTGAACCCAGGGTTCCAAAAATAAGGGACTGATCAAAAATCATTAACAACCTTGTCCAAGACCTAAAAAGCTATATAATGCATAAGGGAACCAAAGGAGCAAGAAAAGCACTTTATCCACAGTTTGTTACAAATCAGGGCCCATACTCTTCTCAGAGCTAACCCAGCCATCTGCCTATGTGGAACAATTCAATTCCCTGTTCTTGTCTCTCTCACACATGAACAGAAAAAAAAATAAATTAACCAAACCAACCTCACACCAAAAAGACTTTCATCAAGAAATTAGATGGTTCAGTGGAAGAGGCAGGCCTGAAATCAGTTACAAAAATGACAGTTTCTTTAGCAGCTTCAGCTACCATAATTGCAAATCAAATCAAATGGATGGTCCTAGTTTTCCCAGGCTACTGGCTGAGCACTTCCAAACCTTCTCATGTGATATTACCATTGCAGAATAAAAGGAATCCATGAGTTCATTCAAACAAGAACTCCTCCTTGTTCTGTTCATTTGTGGCTGGATCAACTCTCTGTGCAGTGCTATCATGACTGTAGACGACAAAAGCAAAACTGGCTTAAGTCAATTGGGAAACCACCTCAGACCAGATTGTGTTGTGGGGAATACATCACTGAGAACCACTAAATTTGAACACATGTATGCACTTGCCTAAGTTTTTGTCAGGATTCACTTTGATTTGAAAATATTAAACTAAGTTAAGGTTCAGCTGGAACTTCTTTTTGTAAACTTTTCAGCAATTTTTTTTCTAAAACTCCCTAAAACCAAAGGTGATTTTAAGAGCTTCTGCTTCATCCCATTTTTGTTGAAGTTAGAGAAATAAGCTACATCCGATTTAAAGCAGAACTTAGTTGCTGAAAGCGTATTTTCCCAGATTATTCGGTCAGTCATGACCTCAAACACTTAAACAAACCCACTCTGCTTTTTGTAGTTTGAGTCCTCAAGGACCAGCAGCACTTCCTTTGCTAGGTTTGAAAAAGAAAGGAAGAATATGTGCCAAGAAGTTAACAAGTCCCTTGTAAATAATCCCAAGATATTAGCAACTAAAATTTTAACACAGCCCTGCTGATGACCTAATTTCTTTGTGACTTAGTACACTCCTCCTCTTCTAATATACATTAAGAGGGCATGGAGTTTCTGCAGGCACGATTTCCATGGGTGAAGTTTTCTGAATTAGGATAGTAAAGAGACTTTAGTTAATGGTTAAACATTTGTTTAGGCCATCATTGACCACTTTTTGACAAATTTATGTCAACATCAAAATTCCATTTAAAACATATTAATAAAAATATATTAAACAACATGTTATATTTTTAGAACTTTTCAGCAACACAAATCTCTTTAACATAGTCTAGACAAGAAACAGGGTTTTCAGAAGAGTCTGTGAGATTCAAACAGCTGAACTGGTTAAGAGTAGATACTCTAAAGAAAGACCTTGAGGACCTAAAGTTAATCACCAGGGATTAATAAAGTACTCAGTACTTCTCTTTGTCCCGCAGACTTCTTAATTACTTCATCCAAAGACTATAGTACTGAAAAATAAATGAGACTGTGGAGCAATCATCAGAATCCAGACCACATTCTCTCATCTGAACTGTTCCACCAAACCAGCTAAAAAGTAATACACATCGATACATAATCTAAGGCACTGAGGTCAAAATTGCAAGGGTGTGTGAAGGTGTTTTGTTCACTGTTCCAGAGGTTTTTTTGGAGCTGGGGAGAAGGAGTTGCAACAGCTCCAGATCATGAATTTGTTGGGGTTCTTTAAATCCAGTAGTTGAAGGTCTGGTATAGCCCACACCAGCAACTTGCCTTAAAGGGCATTCAACAGCAGGTACCGAGGCAGGAAAACAAGAAACAGTACACAGATCACTCCTCGATACATGCCCCACTTTGAGGCAGCCTGAGTTCCTCAGCCTGACACTAGATCTCCAGGCTGTCAGGAATACAGGTGAAATGTTTTATAGTCACTGGTGAATAAGCCCTTCACAAGCCTCTGCAGTTCTTTTCTGAAGCCATGTGCACTTTTGGCTTCTACAATGAACAGGACTTCCACAATTTAGTTATTCACAATGTGATAAAGTAATTTAATCTGTTTATTCTAACTTAGCTGCTAAATAAAAAGGCATGAGATTTCCTCAGGTTTGTATTGAAAAGATGCTCTATAATTGTTTTCTACCATCTTTTCATGGTTTTATACACCTGTTTGTCTTTTTCCGACTACTAAGGAACTCAATCTATTTTGTCCCTCCTCATATAAAGGCTTTTTCAGTCTTCCCGTCATTATTGCTCTCCTATATACACTGTGTAGACTAGGATTACCTAAACTTTCCCCAGTTCTTGAGGATAATTCTGTGATTCACGCCCAAAATTCTAATCCCATTCCTATGAGAGCTTTGCAGTTTGGCACCAGGGATATACACTGTGTTAGAAGGGAATTACTCACTTGGCATTTTGTTTGTCCTATTTGTATCTTCTTTTCGTTTCAGAAATCATAGTAGGAAATTTTTAGGGAATTCTAACTAAACAACATAATGAGGAGACAGCCTTATTATAAACAAGCTTTTTGGGTTCTTGCCCTCTAATAATATGAAGTCATAACATACTTAGATATATAAGCAGAAAACAATGACCAAGTAACTTTAAAAGAATTTACATTGCAACTCAACTCATCTTCCCCAGCTACCCATGCAAAGAAAACAAGGGCAAATTGCAAAGACAGATGTGTCAAATGAAAGCCACACCAAACCTTCGAACCTGCGACGTTCAGCTGCACACCTCAGGCCATACTGTTGGGGGCAAAAGCGATACTGAAGGTCTTTTCCACGAGTGCAGAAACTCCAACATAGCAGCAGGAAGTGTAAAAAAGCAACAAGTACCAAGACCAGTGATGGCACCAGTTATGATAGGCTGTAATCTGCCAAGATTAAAAGCCAACAGACACCTCAACAACTTCAATTAAAAAAAATAAAAATAAGAATTGCAGCTGTGAAGAAACTTCAACAGCATCTATGCTGCCACCAAAACCGTCAAAGACTACAGCCATAGATCTAACATGTTTCCAAACTGTCTGATGACAATTCCACATCCAGATGCATGCTCTGAATGAGCACTGACACAGTAAGCTCAAGCTAAGTGAACTCAGTGTGCCCCTATCACAGTGTAACCTGCTCCGACTGCCACCAGACATCTGGGAAGGCCTTCCAGCAACCACGTCTCACTTATGGAACAGATCAGCTAGGACAGGCTCAAAGAAAACTGCCCAAATGAATTCCAGAGATGTATACATGGTTATTAGGGTCACAGAGGATTTTATACCCTAACTCCACCACCCCCAACATCAATAAAGACAAAATGTTTTGAAGGAACTACTTTTTTTTTCCTCTGAGAGCTCCTTTCAGAAGGTAGATTGAACAAAGAATAGTCTCAATCTTGACTCTTTCTTTTAAATATTCAACATCTGATAAATTCTCTGCCTTTTGCCGTCCAACTGATTAATCAGATTTAGTAGACTAAAAAAAAGAAATCCTATGATTACCTCAAAATACTTAAATAATCAGCAGGCCTATAATGCCTGCAAAATATGGCACAAGGGAAATATTATCCTTTTACGCTTAGTCTTGGAACTTGGGAATTTCAATGAACAAGATCCCTCATTAGAATCAAATGGGGACAGATGTACTTACATAGTGGGTGGGCACGGGTGGACATCAGCCCCTCCAACCTCTCTAATGAGCAATTTCCTCAGATTCAAAGAAAAATTTCATAAAAAGTTAAAGAGAAATGGCAAGTTGCCTCCTATTACCATTGGCCTAACTGCTTGGGCTGCTGGTTCTATAAAAAAAGGGATTTTTTCGAAGAAAATTATTGTTAAAACCATTTGGCTGAAAGTGAAGAGCTATTGAAAAGTACAGTCAAACTGGCAGCTTGCTCTTAAAATTCCCCCCTCCACTTTTATAAGTATCGTTTTGCTTGTGGCTTTTAACAGCTGTTCACACACGTCTAAGCTAGATGTGAACTTTTATTTTCCCAAAACTAAATGGGAAGCTTTAAACAGCATCTGATTTAATATTTTTTTAATTAAAAGCGGAGGTTAAAAGGACTGTGGAAATGGATGATGCAGCTGTGCTGATGCTAGGGAAAAGAATTCCAGAACAAGAAGTGAGGTAGAGTAAACACACAAAGTTTCACAACAGTAAGTGCACACCATACTCAGGCGATTTCATTAGCTAATGGGAAGTTAACTCTATGTTTCTTCAGAAAAATTTTCCAAAATTAAACCAAGTTGTATTTTGCAAATATAATAGAATTTGGATGTCTACTATGCTTTTCCCTGAGAGTAATCCTAAAATTAATTCCCGAATGAGGTGGCTTCACAGATTCCAATATCATTCCCAAATTTGTTTAGAAACTCAGAAAACTCAGAGACACAAGTCAGAACTAGCTCACTACTATTGCCATATATTTACTGGTATGGTTCTCAAAAGAATTGAACTTCCCCTGCATTTTGACACCTTCTTGGAATGATTTAACATTTAGAGTCAAATTTGCAATGGTACTTAGAGACAGAAAGATGAAAGCAGGCATTCCTTGGGGCACTTTTGAAACTACCAAAGCAACTACTGGGCAACTAGGCAATGGTTTAACCAAATTTGAAAATCCCACCAGTCTACATTTTTAAGCACCAGCATACGCACAAAAATTCTGCCCTCTTGGCCTAATTACTTGATACACAGCACTAGGTACTAAATTCAAACAAAAACCCACAGAAAAAATAAAAATGCCACGGTTTATTTCTACTTGCACACGCTAAGTACAAAAGCGCACTATGACAATGTAACAATTCTGGATATCAACACATATTTAAAGGTCTATTCTACTTAAGTTCTTCCAAAAATCATAAAAGCATTTCTAAGGCAGAAAATTCATAGGATTATGAAGGAAATGCCAGATTAATACACATGAATTCTGCATCCTGTAGACTGTAACAGCTCCAAAAGAAATCTTCTTCAGTACACTAGTAGAGCTACTATTTAAACCAAAAGAATTTAGTAATTCATCCATCAAGTTTATTCAAAGAAGCTGTTAGAACTTCTGTAAGACGTCTAATAGAGTAAAAAAGTATGCAAAGTAAGCCACACTTCTCAAAACAAAACTATTACAAAAAAAATAGAAAAAGAACAAAAACCTGCTGTCCATATCGGGCTGATGGAGTGACACCTCCAGATCATCTATGGATGAAAAGAAAATGAACAACATTAAGAGCATTTTCCTTGCACCAAGCACAAGGGACTAGGTGTAAAGAGTATGAAGAAGATGAAAAAGTGGAAGAAAAGAGACATGTAATCCAGCCTGGACAGCAGAGCCTAATAGAGAGAAGCAGGTGGAAAATTATAGTGATGCAGTCATTTGTTTGCCTCCCTTGTCCACCCACATACAAGAGGCTCACTATAAATATGAAAATCCAAGCTAATCAATACCAGAAATCCAGAATATTCTAGTCAGGTCCAATAAAAAGTATTGCAACCTGGATTCCTGCCTAGGTTTCCTCTGGGACTATATCCTCTGGGATATTGTCTTTGATGATATAAAGCCTTGATTTCTGTTGGGTTAGTTCTTTGCTAAACCCAGGGCAGAGTCAAACAAATGAAACCCCAGTCACAGGTGAAACATTTTATGCAGGTGCATATAAATTACATTTGTGCACTTTAATGCATCAAAAGTAGAAAATAAAAATTCACCACAGGTAAACACAATGATATAGCAAATACAGCGTTAATGTTTCTGAACCTTCTGCAAAAAAATCCCCCTGCTTTAGGAACTAATATTAATATTCTGTACACCACCTGCAGATAAAATGATTCATAGCGTACCAATTCACATGTTTTGTATTAGACAAAACAGAATGGAAACTTAATTTCCATATCTGTGAGGTGGTTATAAATCACTTTTTGTTTTAGTTCCCAATAGTAGTGTCCTCAGCACTACAAATATACATAGACTAATTATAAGAGTATCACTCAATGAAAAGAAAAAAGGAACTATCAATGACCAATATACATTTTGCAGACATATACAGTTCCTTAATATTTCACAAGTGAGCTGGAAAAAAATTGGCCAAGCAACTTCAGAAATGGATACATACTACCAACAGGACAGAGATGCACCCATGCTATCAAATGCTAAAAAACAGATGGCATAGAAACAGAAAATGCCTTGCTACTACAAGACATTTCTTTGTCCAAAGGATCCTGGAAATCCTATCTTTTCCCTACTGTCAGTCAGTATGAGCCTAAACATATGAGAAGATAGCTCCCAAAAGGAGCACAGAGATTTTCCTGCCCCAAGAATTCTTAGCTGGAAGTGTTCCCCTCAGGATAAAGAACTACCAAAGCATGTGGGTTTGCAACCTAATAAATAAGGCATAACACAGTGAAAGTAATCAAATTCAAATGAAAAGAAAGCATTCAGATGAAAAATAACCATTTCCATCAATAAAGCAATATAATCTGCTCAGGACAAGGAAAGCGGTTTTATTGCATGTTTGCTCAGTGTTCCCTCTGCAGGTGGGTTTCCTAATCACCGACTTTGTCAAGAACCTGACTTTGTTCACTAATGGCAGCAGCGCTTAGGATGTTAGCAGTCTGTACTACTTGAGAGAAAAACTGATGGCCTTTCAAAATGATCTGTTCTAGTTCAGTCTGAATTACTAGACATGAAGGAAGAGGTAGAGAACAAAATATTATGACCTGTGCCATGCAGATCAAGCCTGATTATAAAACAAGGCTTGTGGGTAAAATCTCTGAAACAAATCTTGGTCACACTGACATCAAAGGCCAAACAGTACCACTGACAATGGAACTAGACACTCAGTTTTAAAGTCATGATTTTTCAGTTCGCTCTCAAAGCAGATCAAACCTTAAAGCTTATCCTCACACACCTGTCAATATGACAAAAGAATAGGGTACTCCTCCAAGTAAACATCACAATTAAAATGATCTTTCTATGATCATTTCTTTCAAAAATTAGAGATGAGGGGAGTTAACAGCTGCTTTGGTGACTGCGAAAGACCGAAACAGTGGATTTGTAAGGATGCTTCAATTTCAGAGAAACAATCTACAAGATGTTTTTCTGTCCAGTTTGCTCTCTGGTGTCCTGCTTCCATTATTAGCTTGTTGCCATGCTCTATGCTTAAAAATATGATGGAAACTGAAGTCTTGTTTCAGTGCTTTTTAAGGCAATGAGATCGCTTGGAACAAGTGAGGATAAGTGTATATGGTGGGATTGTGACATTGCTATAGGACTCTTTCATGAATAGTAATTACTCTGCAAGTGTGTAAAGCAGACAGGCCCAGTTGCATACGGCTCAATGCAAGTTTTATGAACTGCAGAAAAGCATGATTAGTATGGGGGGAAAAACATGTTTCACACTTTTATTGTAAAGAACATGAGAATCTCACAGAAACTGCCAGAACAGATGTTCATAAATTGGGCCCTTAATCTGCAGCACTTTCCAGGTTTTAAGCTATATCCACTGGTCTGTAGAACATATTCCTCTCTTTTTAATATAATTCTTCTGTTTAGTTTTTTTAATAAATAAGTTTATGACTTTAGTACTGTTGCCAGCTGTTCAATTTTGATTTACTGTCAGAGTCTGCTTTAATATATAGTGGCTTTTGTGGCTTACCCATATAGATTACATTTTAAGCTTCAAGATATCACTATAAAGCAGCTGGAAAAAGTACTGGCTGTGCTCAGAAACCAGCATTATTGCCCTAGTGATCAACCACTGAAACATGCAACAACACCAGTAACCATTCTCTAATAAACTTTTGTATACACCATTCCCAAAATAAAACTGCAAAACTTATGGTGTAAGAGCAGGTCATCTTAACACACGAACTTTAAAAAGCCAGCCCAAGAAAACTGCTAAATTATTAATTAGGCAGTATATTAGCAGGCAATAGGGATCTCTACAATGACTGTTTTTTATTCTTTCATTACATTATTTCTTTTACTTCTACTGTGCAGCTTGAGACAACTTCAGAAATAAAAGATTTTAGAACTGCTTTATGTAGTGCTTTCTAAAAATTTTTTCTACAGCAGCGTTTACTGAATGTTACGGGGAAAAAACTGTCCTTACTCTTCACACTGAACCATTTTCAACCTTGCAGAATTATAATACAACCAGACAAGGCTTTTTTTCTCCAGTATCTGCAAGCAGACAGGGTAATGTTATTAAAATAAACTACCACAACAGTATTCCTAGAATTAAATGATGAATTAAACTCAAAACTCTGGAAATTCTCTACAGCTGAACTAGTTCAGAACCATCAGTCAGAACTACTACAGCCTTTTTATTACACTGAAAATTGCTTTTTCTGCTCAAAAAGATTCCTTTTTCCATATAAAACTCCCTAAAAAAAATTTCAGCCAAGAGAACCAAACAGTTTGATTCAGAAAGATCAGTATGGTGCCTCATAAGAGTGATTTTTTTTTGTTTGTCTTATACCGTTATTTTCTCCCAAGTTTGGATTTGCCAGTTGGACAGTATCCATGATGCATTATTCTCATGAAGTCCCGTCATACCTAAGGAAAAGGCAGACCTACATCATGGAAGACATAATGGGAAAAATAAAATAAAAACAATACCAGCCTTTTTACCCATAGCATCAGGAGCAAAGCCTGTAGGAGAATGAAGAATGAAGAGAAATCAGCACTGCACATCCCATGAGACACAGCAGTAGCATCTCCAAAACAAAATACGTCAAGCTTTTCCACAGTGCTTTCGAAGGGGGACTGAGAAGTAGACTCCAAAATGCCACCACTTTCTATGTCATGAACAGAACATAAAAATATTTTTGAAACAGTTCAACTTAACAGCCTGACTAACAACTCTTATACACTGCTTTCTTCCTTCTGCATGCCTACAGCAAATTACTTTTCAAAGTCTCTCATAAATGCATAAAGTAAGCTTTTAGGAACTGAGGGTCTCTCTTTCTGTCCACAACATCAAAGGTGCACTATCTATACAAATCTTGGTTTTTCCAGCCTTCATGTTAAATTACCTACCTCAAAAAAAATGCTTGGTTGCAAAATCCCACAATTTAAAGTTGCCGTTCATACACATAGTGATTATATCCCTGTATTTTACCAAAGCAAGCCTTTCTCAAGACATTTTACTATTCTGTGTGTTCCATTCAACTATTAAGTCTGTAGCTTTTCTTGAATTACTGGTTTTTTAGCATATGAAACAAAGAGTAATGGTCCTGATGGCAGTTTTCAAGTGGTATGACCTAGGTATGATTGAGTTCTCTAGTCAAAGTCAGAAAAAGGTAACGTTATTCCTCTTTCTGTGCACTTATATCAAAACTTTAATGAATTCTACCATTACATACTAGTATTATACTAGTTTGATAACTTCCTGTTATCACACATAATTAGGTGAACATATTGGACAATACTAACAGCCAAACAAAACCCACAGAGTACACAGCTTAAAAAGGTAATTCAAAAGAATAGTAAAATCTAGGGGCTAGCATGAAAACATCAAAGTCAACTTGGAAGAGCTCACTAAACCTGCTCTAAATTTACACCCACGTAAGCAACAAATATTTTTATCTTAAGCATTACTTCTGAAAAAAAATTAGAGTTAAAAAATCAAAAGTATATAATGAAAATTTCACAGGGAACTCAGTAGTTTTAAAATAGAAACTATGTGCAATGTACATAAAATAAAGCCCTCCTCTTTTAAGACCTTATTTTAAATATGTGAATTAATTACTAATTTACCGTTCATCACCACTGTACTCCACCCTCCTTAATCAACACATTTCAGCAAATCTTAACTGATTTTTAACTGGATTTAGTACTAGAGAGTTTCAGATCTCTCCTTCAAAAACAAGCATATTTTGAAGTTATCCTTCAAATCTCAATGCCTGGAAGCATAGGATGTAAATAACAACAATAACAACAATGCTGTCTGCATTTAATCAACTGGCTTATCTCAATGGTCTGTTAAGATAAAAGTTTGATACCGGTTTAGCAGTTACTCCCACGGTAACACCTTCATGGTCTCATATTACACACACAAAAGTAATGAAATACCTGGAGTTTTTTTTCCAAATACCATTTTTCCCCTCAAAAAAACATGATCTATAAAATACACCAATGCAGATAGCAGAAAGAAATTGCAGCACAATTGCTTCCTCATCAAGACATACCTTCTCAAATACTGGAAGAACGAAGAATTTATAACTGTAAGTGCACAGTATGCTTAAAGCTCTATGAAAAAAACCACACATTTAGCAGAGTATACATGTTCCTGTAATGAGATGGGCACCATAAATTCACAATGTTTCAGGAATAGAGCTGTAACTGTGGACTAAACTTGAAATGGTACCATTAATTTCCACTTCTCTTGCAACTCCCCAATAAACATGATGATGGCCTGACAATTACACAATTTCAAAATATAAATATAATGCATTCCCCATAATTTTTCTTCTTCATTCTTAAATTTGCATGCACATAGTTCATACTATACACCTAAGAGAGTGAAGGTTATCTATTATGATTGTTCCCCATATTAGTTTAGACTATCCTGCATTCTCTAAATTGAACTGGAATAATAACTGGTTACTTCCAATAAAAGTCTTAATTTTTTTTGGTTCATTGAAATAAACAGAAAAAGCTTAAATTTTCCCTGATGATTAGTAATAAACCTCTCTTCCACACTTTCTGCCCGTACAGAGCATTAAATATATTCAATTACTACATGCACTTCAGTTGAAGTTGCAGAGTGCACATAAATACTGTACAACCGTTACTATATTTATCAGTCTGACTCTGAAACTGTGAAGCTTTACAAAAAAATTGGTTTACTGACTTATCTAGCTTTTAAACAGAAAATAATTCTACAATAGCACTTGTCTTTTTTCCCACTTTGTCCAAAATCCTAATGCCCTATTCATACTCGAAATTTGGTTATCCTCTCTCATCAACTTCCTTCAATAATAATATATGAGAATATATTTCCACAGTAGCTAATGGAGACATTCCTACAAATCAATGTGCTGCAGTGATACAGAAATAAAAGCTTACTTCACTGTAATGATGCTTCCAGACTTCCCTCAAGTCAGGTGGTTACTTGCAGTTAATGATCTGTGACATACCACACAAGTAGTCCTAAAAAGGCTTATTATCCACTGCATGTGCAACAATATTTGCTTTATGGATGGCTAAATGAATGAAGACATTCAATGTAACTGTAAAAGTAAAATCAAAAGAAAACTTACAAGTAACATGTTTTCTTTGAGTAAAAGAGCTGTGAACATTTTCCATTAATACTTAACCTTTTGCTGGAGCAGTGCAACCACATATAATGCTTGAATCCATAAAGCCCAAGAGCTGCTCAGGGTTAACGCTGATTAACTGCCCCCAATCAAATGTTATAACTTTTAAAAATTTCAGAGATCTTCCCTCCACTAATGAAATCAAAATTGCATTTATGTCATGTGGCAAAGGTAGGAGCAGGACAACTTGGAAAGAAAAGAAATTCTGTCCTGTTTTAAAAACAGGTATTTTTTTCAATCCAATAAAACAGACATGAATTTGACTGGGCTTTAAAACTATGTATATTATGCTCCACTGACTTCTATTAATATACTAATAGAAAAGAATAGCAAATTAACTTAAAATAAGCTACAATCCAACAGCACAATATTTCCCATGACTCTCAGACTGTGCAGACATTCACACATTTTCTGTTTATAATTTTTTTCATTTACTAGACTCAGCTTTTGTCCACCATATGTCCACCGTAGATTAACTATTCCCTTAGGTACAATTAAGGGCTTTCCATTTGTTGTAAGAAGACCTAAGTATGAAGGACGCAGCCAGAAAAAACATTTCTACCTAAACCAAAAACAGAAGCACATTCAGCCTGGACTATAGTTTATGCAGCATCTTTTTTATTGGACGTATGTCTACACTGCTAAATAAACTACAGACAAAATCCATGGAAACAGTAAGAGATCTCTCAGCATTTCATTTGTGTATTATTATAAAAATATGATACATATACTGTTCTAACCTTTGTATTTAAACAGTTTACTTCTATTTGCATTTTTCAATGACATCTCTACAGATTTTTCTGCATTTAAGCATAAATGTTAAGGAATGAGAATATATTATTTACTGGCACTTTTGTCACACTGGTGTTCGGGTTCCAACTACACTAACAACAGTCTACCAGGTCTGTGAACTTGGTTGTAGTTCTTGGCTGGTCATGGCAGGCGAAACAAAAACCTGAAGTATAGCCTCAAGATTTTAGGTGTAGGAAGAAGAAATCAGTTTATTCATAGTCACTAAAATCAAAAAAGTGTAGCATAAGAACTGTTTATTAGTTGGAATAGTTCATGACTATTCTCACTTTCTTGTTAAAGCACCATATCATCCAAATGAAAAAACATTAATTTCTGCAGTTTGCACATATCTAAACTGCCCTGATTCAAATGAATGCAAATTCATTGATTTTCATAGAATTACACCTGTTTATATCAGGGCTCTGTCTAGCTGTACAAATCTCAAACTCAGAGTAAGTGGTATAACCGTAATATATCTTCTGTGTGCAAACTGTGCATATTGTTCAGCTTCAACCCTGTACTGAACTCCAGACTGCAGCAGAACACAAATGAAAAAGCAACCTCACTACTAACTAATGCTATCTGGGTTTAATACAGGCAGGGCAGAAAATTATGATAAGGATTATTAGTTATCTTTTGAGCAGCATCAAAGAAAGGATTCCACCTTTGTATTCTTTTTTTTTTTTTAATGGATACAGTGGCAGAGGCCACTTGGCTTTTAAGAGCTACCATCAAAACCTATCCTGTATACATGCTTCAGTAATGGCTGCAGCACTGGAACAAAGTCCAGAAGTCTAAAAATTTGCCTTTAACCACATTACTCATCAGTTTCTGTGGCCACTGCCTTCCCATTCAAGACATCAGTTTGTGAAGGATTCCAAAAGAAGGCTCTAAGTAAAACATGGGCTGATTGGCAACCAAATGCAACAGATAAATGTATCTCAGCAGACCACATGAAGACCAGACAGAACCAGAATGGAATACATATGCACAGATCCTTGTGATCTTTTCTGACAGGTGTTTTCCCTTCACTGTCAATAGAATATGGCAAGGAAAATACTACACAAGAGCAATAAACCTTCCTTCTTTTGTTCTGTATAGTGTTGTGTGAGCTCAGATCATTTCTAAAGAGCAGCACCTGAGGCTCAAGCTCTGTCTGCTAATCACAGTTTAGCAGACCTGTCCACATGGCAATTAAACAGACATAATTAAACAGATCTCTTCAGCATGGATAGTACTCAGCACCATTAATATTAAGCCAAGCATGATTTAGGATAAAAATCTTGCAAGACAGATGCTTTCTCAGACAAGCAAAGTAATTTTCTCACTCAAAAAACGAGTGTGTTTCTAGGTTGCCCCCATCACTAAAGTAATACAGAGCATATTCAGACACTGGGTTGGAAATAAAAGATCATTTTCACCTGTGATTTTCCCTTCCATTAATTAAAGTTTCTTGTTAAAAATAATTTTTAATGAAGTTACCCAACCATTGAAACAAACAAATCCATAAGACTGCAATTTTCTATTAACCTTGCAAGTTTGTTGAGACAAACATTCTATACATATTTTAAAACTGGGTATAATTCTACATTTATTCAAATGAGTTGGTTGACTGTAGCACAGGACAAGGTTTTCTTTTTAAGAGAGTCTCTACACGTAAGTAGTTTACCCTTCAATCCCAAGTGCATGTGTAAGGCTCAGGTGACCAGACCTACTGTCAGGCATACAGGAACTTTAGTTTAATCAGGCACAAGACTTAAAAGACTGGGGGTCTTTGCATGAGCCGCTAAACACTTGTCTTAATTACAGGTGAAGGACCTAAAAAGTGCAAGCCCACAGGAAGCAAGAACAGAAAATACCTGGGGGAGGTTGGGAGGGACAAAAGAATGAATGCATAGCTCTGAATTTTAGTAGGCCAGAATCTCAAAGTGAGTATTAATGAAGAAATTTTCTCAGTACAACTGGGGAGACTAAGTATATAAGGCAGCAATAGAGTCTAAAAGCAGACTGGGCAAGTCCCATTACCAGCCAGATTCATATCAGTAGACAGTACACGAAACATTAATTTGTATCTGAGCTGGAAAATGTTTCTTTCTGCACTCAGATAAGATAGGTAAAAACATTTTATGTTGTATGTAAAGGCAAGTTAAAGGGTACACTAAAATGTAACCTTTAAACTTCACAATGTAACAGCATACCACTTCCTGTTCAGAGATAGCACTCCAAGATCAATTAATCATGGCTAAGACGAACAAACGGTCAACATTCTTAATTAGTGTTGATGCATTCTCCTCTGTGCCCTCATCTGTCATGATGACTGTTTAAAAATCTGAGTTATTAGTCTTTATTGAGGAGTGGATCTGGTTAATATCTCTAAGAAAAGAAATCATTCATCTAGCCACTATACATGGTACCTGATAATTCCTACCCCCTATATAAGCTATAGATAACCACCGCCCTAAGACCATCTTGGTAGCTATAAATCAAAGTAAGTATAGCTCCCATGCAACCCGGGTTAATTTTTGTTTACAATATATCCACTGAAAATGCTGGTACAACACTTGAGGAGACTGCTTATAGATTAGTGCAGAAGAAAATATATAAAGCAGTCAAGGTAGAAAAAGAAGAAAACACATCAATCATACAAAACACGGTAAACCCTCTCTAATTCACACTTAATGACTAGAAGATCCATTGTGATCACTGAACTTTATCAATACCTAATTTAAGCAAAGATCCTAAGTGCACAAAACACAATTCATTCACTTGATAACTATAGTTTCATTTACACTAACCAAGTCAAAGTATTTGACAGCAACATATCCACAAAAGTTTTAAGTTCTTGCATAGAAACTCAAAAGCATTTTCTAAAATTAACAGTAATGTTTACTTTCCAATTTGCACTGCAAAGGAAATGCTATCAGAAACACGGAAATAAGCACACTTCAAATATACTTTGTATTAAATAAAATAACACAAAGTTACTAGAAAAGTAAAGTTTAAGATTCAATACCAGCTGTAAAGTTCAGGATTATTAAGAATTTATGACTTACAATTAATAGGAAGAAAATAGTTCTACATTAAATTTTATAATTCCTTCTGTTGCTCACCAAACGCACAGACAAAAATCTGTGGAAAGACAGAGAACTAACTGATAATTGAACATAGGTGCAGAAAGCACGTCTAGGCAAGATCTTGATTCATATCAGTACTCCCTTTGACCAAACAACCAAACATGTAGGTCAGGCTATGGAAAAGAAGAAAAATACACAGGAAGGAAAAAAGAGTGAAAACTGACACCTTAAATAAAGTACTGGTTTTACAACAGAGGTCTGCATCTCTGAAGCTCTTGTTCTCCCAATTATTTTTAGTAAATTAGTGGGCAATGACAGTCCTTCATTTTAGCTACTAGTGAGTAACAAAACAAAAAACAAACAAACCAAACAAACAAACAAACAGGAAAAATAGGGGGAAAAAAAAGAGAGGTGGGAAGGTTCAAAATTTAGATGTCAATTCGTACTCCTCTACTATTTTCAAATAAATTTCTGGTGGATGAGAGACCAGTGACTGATTGGAGCTTTTAAGTAGAAATTATCTTTCCAATGTTTCATGCGTATATCTTAATCTTGTACAATCACAACAGGACATTTTAATAGATTGACACCACTCTGAAGTTAATTATGCTTTAAACAGACACAGTAGCTTACTGTGTTCATGCTGCTAATCTATTGCAATGTACAATAAACCAGAATAGTGAAAACAAGCACTGATTCATTTAAATCAGCACTGAACAATTTCTTCAAGTTTTGTGGAATACTAGAGAAACCCCTGCAAACTTAACATTTAACAGGATGCCTACAAATTGATACTAGAAACACTAATAAATTATCTATAAAACTGCATGATTTAACAGTAGTACATAATTGCGCACCATATACTGCTGTATCTCAAATAATTTACTTTCAATGACAAAATTACTTAAGGAAATTCTTTTCCTTTAATAGAATTCAAGATACAGTTTCCTATATTACATTGTGTAGAAAAGTATTTTTGTTTTCTTCCAAGCTTTTTTTTTTAAATAGCTTTATTCCTATTTCTGAAGCACTAGAGCAGAGATCCCAGGTATATCTACCCCAAAATGGAGAAACACAGATATATTTCAGACAGTAAGAGAAAACAGAAAAAGGACAACCTAAGTCCAAGTTAAGTAACCAACTTTAGGCCAAAGTTTTAAAACAGAAGCTGAGCTTCCAAATTTTTATCTAGATATCTAAATACTAGCTTTCCAGTTGCCATGAATGAAAATAACTGCATTCGTGGCAATTTTTAAAAACTTTTATCAGAAAGAAAGGTAAGTGTTAGAATAACTTGCCTGTGGATATTGACATTTCTAGTCTTCCATTGAGCTTACCTGGGTATCTTCCTAAAAGACATGTACAGTTCAAAAAAATCAAGTACAATCCTGTGAGGGGAACTACTGATGGAAGTATTTGTCCTCAAGGATGCATAAGGTCAAGTAAGTTCATCAATTCATCAAATGGCCTTTCCTGGCTCTTAACCTATTATTGCTCTTGCATTGCATATGAGTCTTATCACTTACTAAGTAAAGAAGTTGAACAGAGTGATCCTTCTTAATAATTTGTTAGTAATAGCAGTTTTATCTTTTCATAATACGTGAGAGTCAACACCATGCTTCTATATAAACACCTTTTTTTCTATTTATGTAACAACAGGAGCCTGACTACAGCTTCCTCTCACAGGCTAAAATTTTTTAGCATTGGGGTGGAAGCCCTCCTAGACATTCTTATCCTACTATAGAATTCAGAAAAGCAATACACTTCTGAAGTCTAATTTTTATCATGAAATAAAAATGAAAAAACACCTCTGTAAACAGTATCCCCTATGCTCAACATGTGCAACAGCAACAAACATCCTTAGCATCACATGAAATCAATATTTTGCTGCTTTTCTTTATACACAGCTTCTGAAAAAACACAAGGTAGCACGTACAGTTCCTTCAGCTGCTGTTTTCATAGTCAGTGTCAGCTTTTATCTGAAAACTCACCTAGGAAACCAGATTCTGTTTCCAGATGCTCCCAAGAAAACCCTGGGATATTAAAGATTTGCAGGCATGTATATGTGAAAAATAACAGAAATAAAACTCCTCCAAATGGAAAGCAGTGTATGATTTTCCACATCTATTGTGCCATTTCAGCAAAAGAACACTTTTTATCCTATGTTACAGTGTATCTTACTGCAAATACTTTGCAAGATTTGCAGAACTTCAGCTAGGAAGTCAAATTTTGAGGCAAAATACAAACCAGTGAAAAATATTTTTCATTTGAATTTCAATAGAATCTGTATTATTGACTCTGCTCTGCTAAAGTACAACACCGTCTATGTTACACTTTCAAGAGTGCTACTTATATATCTTAACTCTAAGAGCTTCTCTGTTTTCTTCACGGGAAATTAGTCTTTCATAATTAATGTCAAAAAATGTTACAGCATCACTGTAGCAATACAACAGTTAACAGTTCTGAATGAAAGTGTGTCTACATTGTTTTCAAATGCTTTTAAACAATTCTAACTTGCTGGATAAGGTCCTTTTTTAGGTTTGTTCATTACATGGTCACTGTAACACAAAAACAAATTACTTGGAAAGTGAAAAAAAATCAAATATTTTTCTGTTGTTCAAGTAAATGTATTTATATTGTTTAAAAATTATGTATCTGCTTCTACCACTTTTTTTCTAAAATTGTTACATGTTGCTTTAATCATCTTCAACAGAAAAACAGGTAAGAGAGCCAGGATCAAGACGTCAGATATGCTAATAAGGATGTTTCTGTAAGATTTCTTAGCTAGAAATGGGGGAACTTGGTAGTTCTAAGTTCCTACATCTAAGTAGGAAACTAATTAGGTGATGATTATTTAAAGTGGCATATTTTGGTGGTCAGAAGAAAACCGCTATATCATATTTATGTGATCATAAAAAGGTTAAAAAAATCCCCAAACAACATGAAGTAAGTCACCTCGTGCAAAACTACAGACAGCATTAAAAAAAAAGTCTAATAAGCAACTCATAAGTATTATGCCTACTGCATAGTGTAGTTTTTTAAATATATACCAGAACTTAATCTAGCAGTCTCCTGACATGCAGAATCACGAAATATACCTTTTGCTACGTTCAGGAATGCTTCCCAGTTCTCCATTCCAGACACATGCCATGGCTATATGCTGGGGCCCTATCAAATTCAAACATGGGCGAGTGATCTCTCTACTCCCGCGTGCTGCTCTCCAAGGAAAGAGAACACAGGGAGAGAGCCTACAGACTAGGCAAAGCATGATGCAGCAAGTCCCATAACCTATCTGCCCAGAGCCAGAATCCTGAGGTATACCCAAATATGTAATCTGTAGACAGCCAAAATACATAAGATAGTATTTAGTTTCATGTTGCTAAATATATATACCTTATGTCATTTCTCTAATAGCAAATAAGTACACATCCAGAGTATTTCAATTAATACATAAATATTAGTAACTTACTTTTATTTCCAACCAACGCCACAAGTGGCTGTGTTTCTGATCCTTCATTCACTTTTTTTACCACATTATACCAGTCTTCTAAATTTTCAAAACTCTGGCCATTGGTAATATCATAAACCAAGAGAATACCCTAAATAAAAAGATATATTTAAAATGTTACAGACTGCAAAAGCATTTTAACATGGCAAAATTTGCATCAGCCTAAATTATTATTATTATTATTATTATCATCATAAAATAGAGCATTAACAAATAATGGCATCATAACTTTTGAGGGTCAATTAAAGGAATTATATATTTCTATAGTATACATATGTTATTAGAGTATTTCTCCTCCATTCCATGTGCTCCAAATTCACATTAACTGAACTACAACGGCAGAAAAAAAATGGCACCACAGTAAAGAGAACAATTAGTTACATCAGAAATATTATGAACTGTATATGCTTTGTGATAAACCCAAAAAAGCTCTTCAGACTAATAGGAAGATAAAAATTACACTGGAGAAGGACTTTTATTTTAACTAATATCAGTTTTAGTTTCACTGTTCACTTTAAAAAAAAAAAAAAGGCAGTTCAAGTTTTCATTTCTGTGCATTGTCTGACTGTCATGTTTCTGCTGCCTCTCAGGGATAAAGGCCAGATTCCATTCCTCCAGTGCTGTAGAAAACAAGCAAGTATTGGTGAGCTTTAAACTTTCAAAAGAGAACCTAAAGACAGGGTCAGAATTCAAAAAGAAGGACTCCCATATATTTCAGAGGTTTTGGGCCAAGCTACAGGTGGCAAATACTCAAAGCAGATATTGCTGAGCACTCCTCGGCACTAATATCCAGCATTATAAAGCAAAGCCTATTAACAGCCCAAATGTCATCCTTGTCCCCTCCACAATTCTAAGATCAGCTCTCAGATCTCAATCATTGAGTCTTTTGTTCCAGCTTTCCACTATAGCCTCATAAAGTCAGTATCTTGTAAATGAGGAATAAAGTCAGAATTGGCTTCTGTTGCACTTGTTCTCATGGCATTCACACCTGGAAAAAAAAACAAACCTGCGACTGCACAGTTTCTCACATGAAATTTTTACAAATATTCTGAAGAAACAGTACAATGCATACAAAAATAGCTGGTTCGATGACCCACTGTCAATAGAAAAGATTTTTCAAGTCAAGTTTTTTCAGGCATTTGTCTGGGCCATTTTAAATGATAGTTTTACAACAAGTGTCTTAGATCGCAAAATTAAGTGCACACTTACTTAATAATTTAACATACGACAACAAACTAGTACAGACTGCAAGATTATTTGAGGAGAGTTTAGATTATATGATGACAGACAGTCTAAAAATAATGGGGTGCAATTCAATAAATACCACAAAAAGTTCAAAGGAAGCAATAATCAAGTGCACAATAGGAAGCATCTGGTTTTGCAGCGGGTTCCATACAACAGGATCAAGGAGTTATAGATCACATCTGAGTATGTCAGGTTATTTTGCAAATATCACACTGGCATGAAACATTCCAGGTGAAATAATGCATCCATCTTTGGACACTTGAATGTCAAAAAAAAGGGTAGACTAGAAGATACCGGTATCATAGGTTTAGAAACCATGACCAACACGAGAAAGATGGAAAAAAAAACTGACTGCTTCAACAAACTCAAGACTGATGGCAGGCATGATGATGCTGGTACAAGTTTCAAGAGAAACAGGAGTTCTCTTTGTATATGCCGTTATACATAGTTTGCAGAAGTCACTAAATTGGGAGGACCAGCCAATATGCCCGAGGGCAGGGTTACCACACAGGGGTATACAGACACGCTCAAGGAATGGATGAACAGGAACCTTTCAACATTCAACAAAGGTAGTGCAAAGCCCTGCAGCTGGGGAGGAATGAACAATACAGGCCAAGGGGAGCAATATATGACCAGCTGGGGAGCAACTGAAAATGACCTGTAGGTCTTGTCAGACAGCAGGCCAACTCCGAGCCAGCAACGTTCCCTCGCAGCAAGGATGCCCAACATGGTTCTGGGCTGTATTAGCAGAAGCACAGCCACTAGGACAAGGAACCATTCTACTCAGCACTTATTAGATCATAACTAAAAGAATACATCCAGTCAGAACACATCCTTAGCCCCTCAAGACATCAGAAAAGTAGAGTAAGTTCAGCAGAGGGCCACCAAGATGATCAGAGGGTGGAGCACTTGTCTTATGATGAAAAGATGAGGGAATCCAAATTCTTCAGCATGGAGAAGAAGTAGCACTGGGAGGACCTAAAAGCATCCTTCCCATACTAACGAGGAAGCTATGAAGGAGATGGAGCTAGGCTCTTCACAGTCATGCACGGCAGGATGAAACGCAATGGGCATAAGCTGAAATAAGAGAAATTCAAACTATGTATAATGAAAAGCTTTTTCACCATGAGGAAAATAAAGCAGGTTGACCAAAGAGGTTGCTCACTCTCCATCCTTAGAAGTTTACAAGAAGGAACTGGATAAATCCTTGAGCAGCCTAGTTCAAACTCCCAGTTGACCCTATTTAGAGAAGGTTTGACTACAGACCTCCTGAGATCCTTCCACCCTGAACTTTCTTATGAATCTGTGATCAATACAACATGCAGTGATAGGTTTAACTCACAAGAAGAAGATTATAACAAGAGTACATAATAAAAACAAACAAACAAAAAAAGAAACCCATGGAGACAGTAAGAATAGCAAAGCTTTGAAATACAACACCTTATAACAGTCACCAATACTGGAAAATTTTTGAACATTGCTCAAAATAAAATAGTCATGTATAGTTTTGAAGGAGGGCAACAGATCCTATTGAGATCCCTTCAACTCCTACTTTTTCATGACAGCAATACCAATCTATCTCTTTTCCTCCAATGTCATCAACTCCTTAGCAAGCTTGAGTTTTTGTTCCTTATATTTATATAAGTCCTGCATTTTGGCCACAATAACCCCCTGCAACGCTATAAGCTGGGGACAGAGTGGCTGGACAGTGCCCAGGCAGAAAGAGACCTAGGGGTACTGGTCGACAGCCGACTCAACATGAGCCAGCAGTGTTCCTTGGTGGCCAAAAAGGCCAATGGCATCCTGGCCTGTATCAGGAATGGTGTGGCCAGCAGGACCAGGGAAGTCATTCTTCCCCTATACTCGGCACTGGTGAGGCCGCACCTCGAGTACTGTGTCCAGTTCTGGGCCCCTCAGTTCAGGAAGGATGTTGAGACACTTGAGCGTGTCCAGAGGAGGGCAACAAGGCTGGTGAAGGACTTGGAACACAAGCCCTATGAGGAACGGCTGAGGGAGCTGGGGTTGTTTAGCCTGGAGAAAAGGAGACTCAGAGGCGACCTTATCACTCTCTACAACTTCCTGAAAGGTGGTTGTAGTCAGGTGGGGCTGGTCTCTTTCTCCAGGCAGCAACTGACAGAACAAGAGGACACAGTCTTAAGCTGCGCCAAGGAAAATATAGGTTGGGCATCGGGAAAAAGTTTTTTACAGAAAGAGTGATTAAATACTGGAATGGTCTACCTGGGCATGTGGTGGAACCACCATCCCTAGACGTGTTTAAAAAGAGATTGGATGTGGCACTCGGTGACATGGTTCAGTTTAGTTGAGATGTTGGGGCATGGGTTGGACTCGATGATCTTGTAGGTCTCTTCCAACCTGGTGATTCTGTGATTCTGTGATTTTATAGTTTCTATTAATTTCTGAACAACAGCTTTCACCAGTACCTTCAAGGAAATTAAGAATTAGGACACCCAACGTTTCCCTTGCTATCTTTCCTTCTTTACCAATCAAATCTAATATTAAACATCCACTTCCCTCTTCCAATTTTGGTACAATTTATTCCTTAATATCTTGCATCTCTAAGTTAATCTCAGTTAACTTCTCCTAACTATTTTTGTAACTACCCAAATGACTGGGCACGTATGTATTTGTCTTTCACAATCTAAGTCTTGCTATAGGAAGGACATACTTGTTTTATTAAATGCTCAGCGGAAAAGAAGAAATTCAATCCAAAGGATAGGTATGGTAAAGGTTAAAAAAAAAAATACCAGCCAAGTATGAAAGGCTGAAAGTTGTAAATGAGAAAGAGCACGTGGCAATGCTTCTTTCACCAGGTATCAAGTTCTCTCACCAGCCTGCAGAAAAGCAGACTGTTTAAACCATCTTCAGCACTAATCAGTTAGATGAAAGAAAAAGTTAAGAGAGTCTGAGCATTTAAGGTTAGCCAACTCTTTCTAACTAATTCATCAAAATTCTACCCTGCTACATATCCTCTGACAACTGCAGCCTACCTACCCCTTTGGAAGAAAGGGTATTCACAGAGCATTTACCATGAAAGAAATCATTTAACAAAGTTTACAACTAGAGCTGACCCAACTTCCTTTTGGTCCCTTTCTCTGTGATCTAAAATATTGCTTCTAAAGAACATTCATTTCCTAACCATTTTTTTTCAATCTTGTCAATATTTGCCATACTTAAGAAACAAAGATGGCAGGTATGAAATCATAAAGATGCAAAAAAAGGCAGCATGACATCCAGGTCATATAGAATACTTTCTGCTTAGATTTTTACAACAGCACTCTACAAGCAACTTAGTGTGATAGAGATACTTAATGAAGGACTAGTCATAACTCCATGGCTAAAATTTATTTCACTTTTTTAATTTATTTATATGGGATAAATCCCATAATTGTTTTCAAAAAAATACATCATCTTTTCCACAAACGTGCAGTATATGCAGTACAGAACAAGTAGACAGCATAAAAGCTGTTGTTTCCCTATTATGTATGAGGAATTAAGGTGGAAAATCAACACTAGCGTTTTTACACGAAAGTAGTGTATTTCCTTGCCATGAAAAAGGTTTGAAACACATGGTGGACAACATGCCAAGAACAGCACGTTAATTCTCTAGTCTCCAGCAATGTGGCAAATAGTCCCTGCTTGAATAATTGCACTCTAGTTTGAGAGACATTTTGCACTACATTAGTGCATATGTGAGTGCTTTTTGTTTTGGAATTATAGAGCAGTTTCAAAAATAGGTCACTGGAAACTGAGAATTTTGCAGAAATTCTTTACTGGTCCCTGGAGAAGGTAGAGTCTGCAGTACTCTTATTCTATTAACAAGCCAATTTATGACGTAGGACATGCCAGATTCTAAAGATAATTTAAACTAGAAATGTCAGTAGGGGCAGCAATTACAGGTAAGAGATGGGAGCTGTTCTCAAAGATTTACCATGCAAACAGCAGCAGTGTTATTTTAAAGCAGAACTGCAAGCATGGAAGTGTTGCAACCAGACAATATATTCATACTAGATAATCAACATTTAAGAGGTGTCAAGTTTATATCAAGATTTGTCACAATACTAGGAAGCTAGAGAAAACAGTAATTTAAACTATGTGTTTTCTTCTTCATTTATCCTCAGCTACCTTCATCCTATGACTGACTTTTGCATGAAGGAACTAAATTAACTTTCAAATATTCACTAATATTCATAAAATAAGTCAGACCAAAATTCTAGAGTATTTTTTCGAGTCACAGAATATTAATTTAGTAAAGAGCAACTTAATTGTTGCAGAAATGTGCAGATGAAAACAGGGTTTTTTGCAAATGAAAACAGCTTACAGCCCACATATACTTAACCACTACTGTCTTTGCTGATACTGATGACAGGGTCACTCAGATAGATGTGATTAAGTTGGCATAATTGAATGATTTACCGTCTATCAGGACAGCTGTGGCAACTGACTACACAATTACTCTTAGCCTCTATCAATTCTGAGATAAATGTGCCATTTTTAAACAGCTTTCAGTCAGTGTTGATTAGTAACACCTTTTATTTATGAAGAACAAAGAGCTCTTTTTTTCCCCACAGCTTGCAGAGTTTTTCTGACCACCACTGAAATTCAGCTACCAAGATGGGATGCAGCAACTACATTGTTCTAAATGAGCAACATCAGAGAAAAAATGGGCAGGGTGAAAGCAAATGCTTCAAGACAGCAAACAGATTGCAATTTCTCCAACTGCAACCATGCAAGAAAATTACATAGGTTCTCATGCTCAAATCTGCCACTCTTATTTTAAAACATGGCACAAGAAATCAGGCATCTCAATCAAAATATGGCATCTTAACAGTAACCTAACCAAAAGATCTATCCAAGAGAATTGATTCGCCTCTCCTTAGAGAGAAAGAAATCTCCAGCAGCAGGTTTTGCAGCAGAGTACAGATGGATGTTCCACTTACTCCTCCTGATACCCTGATCAAATTTGTACCAAGATCAGGTGAGCTGTAAACCATAGATAACCTTTTCAGTTACTGTAGATTCTCAAAACTTCCATCTCCAGCTGATCATAGGATTTTACAAGTAGGTCTACCATACACTTAGATTTCTGAGCACAAAAACAAGAATTCAGCCACTTAGCCACAAATCTCACAATGATCAACTACGTGGAAGACATACAAGGCTATGGGCATCTGCAAACACTGCATAAAAGCACAATACATACTGCAGGATTGCTACAAACAATTCCACACGTATACTTTAAATATTAATTATTTCGATTTGGAGAATTCACAGACGAATGCAATTTCTGCAACATATCCAAATCATTTACTCTATCTGTATCTGTACAGCTTGTGTACTTTACAAACAAGATGTTTAAAGTCCCAGTTGCACAACACACACTGACCAAGTGCAACATATGATAGGCACATATACTCTCTTTGTAGCAACCTTCACTAGAGTTACTTCAATATTATAAAGGCCTTCTTGTACTGGGAAGCAGCCCCTCTATCTACCATGTGGATATCAAACTGAACACAGTGCTCCAAATGTAGCCTCAAAAATGTCCGACAGCACGATATTCACTTTCCTTGATTTGACTACTTCATTCTTACTAACACAGCTCAGTATTCAGTTAGCTTTTACTGTTTCAAGGGTGCATTGCAAACTCCCATTCAACTGTTTTTTTCCCCAATAGGACACCAATCCAAGAGCTTTTTTCTCCAAAGGCATTTCACAGAATGACTGGGGTTGGAAGGGACCTTTAGAATTTGGTTCAATGCTCCTGTTCAAGCAGTGTCACCTAAAGCCAGCTGCCCAGGCCCATGTCCAGATGGTTTCTGAATATCTCTGAGGATGGAGACTCTACAACCTCTCTGGTCAACTTGTGCCAGTTCTCAGTCATCCTCACAGTGAAAAATGCTTTTCCTGATGTTCAGAAGGAACCCCCTGTGTTTCAGTTTGTGCCCACTGCTCTGGTCCCATCAATAAACAATGCAGAAAAGAGCCTGGCTTTCTCTTCTTTGCATCCTTCCTCCGTGTAGGTATACATATTGATCAGCCTTCTATTCTCCAGGTTGAACAGTCACAGCTCTTAGCCCTTCCTCATAGGAGAGATGCTCCAGTCCATTAATCAGCTTCATGGCCCTTCACTGCACACTCTCCAGTTGATTCCCAGCTGCGTAAGATTATTCTGTACCAGGTGCAGGACTTGGCATTTGTCATCAGCTGAACCTCACAAGGTTTCTGTAGGCCTACTCCTTCAGCTGGCCATGGTCTCTCTCAGTAGCAGCCCTACCCTCTAGCACAGTGACCATTCCTCCCCAATTTGGTGCTATTCACAAACTTGCAAACAGTATTTTGTTCCATTGTTCAAAGAATTAATAAAAGACACAACTCTAGTACCAACCCTTAAGAAATAAACTTATAATCAGGCACCAGTAAGACACTGAGCTATAGACCATCTCCCTTTCAATCCAATTTATGGTCCACCCATCCCACCTGCATCTCTACATATTGTAATAATATTATGGGAGATTACGTCAAAGGCCTTGCTGAAGTCAAGATAAATGACATCCACTGCTCTCCTCTCCAGAGAGTGAACCATTTAATCACAGACAGCAATCAATTTGGCTGGGCACAATTTACCCCTGCTAATTCCATGCTACCTCTTCCTAATTACTTACTGGTTTGTTGTCCATTCACAGGAATTTTTATCCATATTTAAATAGATTTTCCCTTATAAATATTTCTACTTGTTCTACTTTACCTTTCCTCTTTTTCTTATAAAAAGCTACAGATGTTAAACATGAAATAAGCTTCTGCCTAGAAATAAGCTAAAAGCAGTGCCTTTCCAAATTATTCACAGCATTTCATGAATAGATGAAACTAAAGATAGTTTTATGTGTCTTTATGTGTCACTGTTATAAAGCTAATAGAAAAGTGTGTTAGAAGTCAGCTTTGATGATAACAAGCCTCTTACAGACATTGGCAATACAGGCCAACACTGGAAGAGAAAAATGACTAGTTCATAAAAAAAAATTAGGGTTACAATGAGAACTGGGGAAGGATTAAAGACAAAGAGATTGGACATAGGGGTTTTTTATTAATGTATTCTGAATGACTAAAAAATCAAACTTTAGTCTTAGTGACAACAACTTTTTATCTACTTTTGGGCACCGGTATTAACTTTTTGACCTGCTATTTTTGATAAGAAACTCCTAAGTTTATCACCAAATTCAATTCAGACAAAGCCAGTAGCCTTTTATTTCCTTCACTGAATTTACTTTGGGCATATGGCAACAATTTGTGATTAATCAAATTCCCTCTGTCATGGAAGCCACTTTCTCCTATTGCTTGGTAGATCGGTAACAGGGCAGCAAATCAGGTTTTATTAAAAAAAAAAAAAAGAAAATGCTATAAACCAGATGCAACAGCTAAAAACATGCAGACTTTTTTTTGAAAGTGACAGAATGTTACATTGACAAGTTTGTCTTTATCCAATTAATTAATAAATCCCAATTTCTTTTATTAGCCATTCCTGTGTTGTATAACATTATCTAATAAGATTTGTTATGCCTATTGTTCTCATTACACACTCCAAATTAAGGAACAGAGTACATTTTAGGATCACTCATGCTAAGAAGCTTGGCATATAATACATTCTCCTAAATCATCTCATGACTCACGATACCGTTATAATATTTAGCTCTTTCTTAATCCTACCATTCACTTTAAGCTGCTTAGTTAACCTCAAGATAAAATTAATTTTCATTCGATAGCAGTTCTGCAAAAATATTTAGCTACCTGGTTGCCTCCTTTTGTTTGCCCTCTTATAACTCCAGCTGCATGTACGAGTTTAATGGTGTAGGATTGCTCTTAATTTCCTCCTTCTACTTTTTCCCCCCAGGAGGCAGCTGTTCTGAAAGCAACCACTCTATCTACCATGTGGATATCCAAATAACCTTTACTGTTTACTACGATTGCTTTTCTTAACTCAAGACACAAAGCCTGGAAACAACCATCTGTTCTCGAGAGTTATTCAGATCTATAAATGCACACTCTTGCTTTGCTTTTTATGTCAGTTCTAAAAAATTAGCTACACATCAAAATTAAATTAGTGTATTGATACCAATTAAATTTAGATTGAACAGACATTCAACATTTTAAAGATTTATGAAACAACAAACTAAAAGGTATGTATAATGTATGTATGTATAACTTTAAGAACCAAGTTTCAATTAATTTTATATCATTGCTATAGATACAATTATCAGCATTTATACTGTACCTGAGCTCCATAAATATATTTATCCAGCATTTTGCCTCCTATCGTTTGTCCCCCTACATCCCACACTTGAAGAGTAACATTCAAATTTCCTGGAAAAAAAATTATACAGATTGTGTAACCTGGAAAATTTAGATACAAATAAATTTAAAGACATATTATCACAGCAGGTAATACAACTCTAGCATATCAACAGCAATAGCTTTTAACAAGTATACAAGAATTACGAACTAACTTTCAACACAAAAATAATTGTATCATCTCAAAAAAAGTCATTTGTATCCAGCTAAGTCATTATGATACAGTAAAACTATAGCTAAATAGCAATATATCTAATATTAACAAAAATTGGAATTGCATAAAGTATAACACTACTGAATAGAACTTACATAACATATTCCACTGACAAAACATGTAAAGCTTTACAGAGAACATTCTATAGCATGGTACTTGGAAGTGAAGGTAACACTATTAATGCCAACTTATCCACATTATTTCATATTGTGTGGCCCTTCCTCACAACCTCTCCAAATCTTTTCAAATCGAAAAGTGAGGAAAATCTACATGGTAACTTCAGTTTGGTGGTGATGCTGACAGTATACAGTTAAAGAATTATATAGCTGACAGAGTAAAAAAAGGGAAATACTGACACACATCTAAGTTGAGGATGCAAACTATGATTACTTCCTCTACCCACCACCTCAAAGCAGGAAGCTAAACCAGACATGATTTACATAATTTCATCTTCGAAGAACCCACACCAAGAATAGACCTTCCTTTCTACTCTAAACTATTTTTAAGCTATGTTGAAACTGTTAATAGGTTTTTAAAAACAAAACTAACAAAAAACCAGTGTAAATACAGAATATTTAATATCCTACAAGTCATACATATTCTTCAAGCCAACTCAGCAACTTGCAGACCAAAAGTACATACAGAAGGGTATGTCACCATATATATATACAAACATATTAAAGTATAATTTGTCACATTTTCCATGGTAAGAACTGCTTTCAGAACTGTACTGATTACCTGAGAGCACCAAACTCTAAGAGTAAGGACTGATGAAAATTTTTCTAATCTACATACAACTCACATGACTTACATGTTAATACTAATTCTACATACAAATAATCACAAATGCCTCTTAATTTTATTCCTAGATTTGAAAAAATGCAACAAAATTCACTTCACAATAATTGTGAATCGAGTGAAAATGAACCCATTATTTTGGGCTGCTAAGAAAGATATAGTCTTAATTCAACTATTTTATGTAGTTGACAATCTTACTTTACACAATGTTATCTATTCAGCTGTAAATTTATAACTAACATGCTCACATTGGCTATGCAAGGGAGTGTGCTCCATGGAAATACATCACAGCAGTAGATGAAAATAACCTGCAAATTAGAACTATATATCTGAATAAATGCTACTCATAGTATTAAATGTATCACATTATACTTTTATGATGCACCTTGCTTTAATCTGGTTAAAAGAGCAGATTTCCAAAACTACTACCTTGATCTCAAAAATAGAGAGATAAATGTGAGACAGTACTTCTAAGCTACACTGAGTTTTATGTAATACTAAGAGAATTTCTACATGGAGCTTAGAAAACACATCATAAACACACCAGTTCAATAAAGGCAACCTTTTATAGTCAATAAAAAGCTTCTTTTGATGGTGCATATTCTATGTATTAATTAATTAATTATTTTTAAAGCTTAGGACATAAATGACTGCAAACAATGCAGGAAAGTCTTCCATAAAGCATTTGGCATGGATAAACTAGTGCACACAGAGTCTGAAAAGATTATACATCCTCAGTGGGTAAACAAACTATGCATGCTCAAAGGCTCACCATGCTGCAGTATTCTACCCCTGTGTATTCTCCTGGAAAATCACTATGTCATGCATGTCAGCTATTTTGAAAAAAACCACTTTATAAATATTATCACTTTCAAACTCAATAATTTTCAGATGCCTAATTTTGTGTTCAAGTGCTTTAAAAAGTTTCAACTTGATTTTTCCTCCTCAGGAAATAATTATGGACAGTGTACTGGGCTTAGTATCTGGATAACTGCATGGAATGACCTGAGAAATTTTAGTGCAGTAAGTTAAATTCAATGGTCTAAGAGCAATTGTTCAACTAACAATCTACCATTATAAATTATTTACTTCCCTTCATTAACAACAGAAAAAACAAAAAAGAATTTTCATTTAAGGTGAACTTCTTAATTAGGACCTCACTAGCTACGAAATTCATGCTGATCATCTCCTGTGCAAAATGCTTCATTTTCCCTTTTTTTTCAATTAAGGTCTGTAAGATTTGCTTTGTGCTCAGATTGATTCTGGGGAAGAAAGAAAAGGATGTTAGGATTATTCCGACTAAAGGAAAAACTGCAGGCAATTTGCCTAGCAAATATTTAATTAACAACTGTAATAGTAGCACATGAAGTCCTCTGCAAAAAGTTTGAAATTATTTTCTTTTTTTTTTAATTTAAGAGGAACATAAAAACTGAAGACCTACAACAAAACAAAAAGAAACCATGCATAATAAGACTGTTCTTTGAAACCGTCTTAACATGCCAATAAAAATAACTGAAGAATCCCATCAAAATAACATCAAAATACACTGGTAAGGAACAAGAAAACCCCAGCACTTCTTTACTCTGCAGAAAATGCACACAAGTGCAAAGCTGAAATAACCAAGGCAACACAGTGCAGGTATCTAGATTGTTTCTGGTATGAACTGAAGCCACTGGGCTGCTGCAGCAGTGACCCTGCAGGAGGACACTTGGTGCACTGGTTAACCTTACTTAAAGTGCTGCACATTCATGATGGACTAAAAACACAAGTCCAATCACTTTTCGCACCAATGACTTTAAAAACCTCCTTTTAACAGAAGAATCCTGTTTACTGAACTGCACCTACAACCTTCCAAAAAGTATACAACTGTGGCTCTTAAGAGTCTCTATCAGCACACCCTCCAACTAACACATACATTAGTTAAGCACTAAAATCTACACCATGGTTGCATCCAGACTATACAAGATTCTGCATCAATAAATATAACAAAATTGATTTGCACTTAAACAAAAGTATGTTGAACAAACAGCATGAAGTGAATTTGTCAAGTTGAACAGTAGAAGTCACATTGTTCAAAATTTATCAAAGGATTTCCTATTCGTATTAAATAATATTTTTTTGCCATGTAAAATATTTACTATTTTCACTGCAAAACTGCATCAGTTACTAAAACAACTAGAGAAAAATGCCACTTTTATCTTAAAAAAGAAAAAAAAAAGGAGAAAAACAGTATTTTATTTTACAAGTTCAAATGTATTTCAGTGTGGCCTAATGTAAACTTCTGTGCAATTCTAGAAATCCGTAATTTTAACTTCTGGAATCTTTACTTACATTGAAGAAGAAAAAAATCAACTACTGAATCACAGTTATTCATCAATTTTCCTACTGAATAAGCGAAATTGAGCCCTTTTTTCCTACTGATATGCACGTATTCTGTGCAGTGGTATGAACTGACCTTTCAAGTAAACACAGCAGCTCTGCAAACCCAGAACTAATCAAGAAATTAGAAAAATCCGCTTACTAAAGTAATGCTTCCCATTCCAATTTTCAGAAATTTTTCCTCCCTCCCTCCCTCCCTCTCACTCCCCATGACCAGTCCAGTTTACCTATAAAACAGAGAGCCATATATACCTAACACATATATAGGCATAGGCAAAACCAGAAATACAACCTACAGAAAAATGCTTCTTCCTGAACATAAATACAAATGCTACTGTTTTGTTAATGATAAATGAGGAAAACAGATGTATAGACTTTTTGGTGCTATTTTTACCTACATTCTGATTTTATTACAAAATAAACTATGAATGAATGAAATTCACACACAAAATAAACTGAACAAAAACGAATGAAGCAATAGTTGATAATTTTCCAAATTTTCTACTCAACAAGAATATTTAGAATCCCAGTAATGTACTAATAGCTTCTGTATGCTTAACAGCTGGAAAAAAAACTTGCAAAATACAAGTTCTCAGCATGCACACTGCATGATTTGTGTACACATTCCACTTGCAAGTACTGCTATTAAGCATTATGCACACTGGTATTTTTAGAGGCATGAGCAGGACAATAAAAAAATTATTCTGTTGATTTTATGGAGAAATAAGCACTGGAATTTGGTACTTTATCACTCACCAGATACTTAAAAAGTACAGCAAAATGTTCAAAACAAAATAGTGAATACAGGAATAGTCTAAAAATATTATTGTTTCATTTAAGGAAATATATAAACATAATCAAGAAATTATCTGCAATATAATTTTTAAAAATAAGTTTGAGAACCGCATATATTTTATTATAACTTCATGTTATAGATAAAATGCTTAATTTCTGTTTGCTTCCCTCCCCACCCTTCACAAGGAGAAAAGACAGAACTACCGAACTTGCATCAACTTTGTCAAATTTCGCTACAACTTTCAACAATGACACACACTTTTTCTGACTTCTGATTTCTGAATCCAGAAGTAAATGCTTTTAATTAAATACTTGCATACTTAGAATACGAGCAAACACAAACCAGTCAAGACATATTTCAAACCCCCAATTGTTCAGAGACGAACTTAACCAGCAATTATTCTTTTTTAATTATTTCTCTGCGTTTTCCATGCAGTGTGCAGCAACTGGCATCTAAATAGTTTCTTTGCCATCGTGAAGTGAAACATCTTGAATGCTCAAACTGTATTTTTATGAGTGCCAAGGGACCCTAAATTTTAGTGGTCTATTAAATGCCAGCAATTTCATGCTGCCTTGCATAAAACAGCATTCACATATTAGAGCACTGCAAGTCCATAGCTGCATTATGCTTCTCTCACACAACTCAAATATGAGTTGTGTATTTCATTACAAAATATATATATTTCTTTCAAAACACCTATACTTTTTCTATTAATATATTTTAAGTTCCACTTCACTGTTGTGTGTTACATTATCCATATGGACAGCAAGTGCACTCAAGCAGCGATAATAAAGTTCATCTTTTATTTCAATTCAGTTTCACTTAGAAATGTAAGTTCCAAACGCATAACTCTTTGTCACCTGGCAAGCATGTACTATCAAAATTTTCTCTGAACAACCTAATTTACTTTGCCATAAAAATCACTGTAGTAAGCTTATTTAGTACACATTACTCTGAAGAATCTGTTTCTGCAAGTCTTGCTGCCACCCAGCCTTTCAGTGTTAGTTTTTATCCTCTTACCTGGCAATAATATCCTTTTCAAGAAGAAGTCCAATCCTATGGTTTGTTTGTACTGTTTTCCAAATGTTTCTTGAGCAAAACGTGTAGCTAAGGATGTCTAAAACAGAACAGTATCAAATTAAGTTGTAATTTTAAACAGCAAAAAACTTTATGTTAAACCAGAAGTATGAAATACAGTTAAGCACTTTTTGAATCAATGAATGCTAACAGTGTTCATGAATTTGGATTGACAATCACTCCAGTCAGCTTCATAATAACAGGAGGTGGCAAAGGCTACTAATTTATGCAAAAAGAAGCAAGGTGCATATTTGCTTTGATTTCAAAAATACTGTAACAGTCACAAAATATTACACAGATATGAGGTATCATTAGCATGCTCAAACTAACACAAATCTAAGTGATGCAATCTGTACCTGAAGATCTTAATAATTTTAAAACACATTTATTCCCAAAACAAGGGTCCTCCCCAGTAAAGAACACCATGATCCCAGACCAACTTTCTAGGAAGGAATAGAGATCTGCACAGTGCAGAGTCCCACAGGGGCTCCTAAGTGTGGCAAGATTCCTGCCACTGTACAGCAGTGTCAGGATCAGGGATTACAGGAACTTGAAGATGGGAAGAGTACTTTCTTGCACACACAAAAAAAGCTAAACTCATATTAAGAATGCATATTTGCAGAATCACTCCTTTCAGCACAACTCTGAAAACTTATTTATTCAATCGGTATTTTGTGGATTTACAAAAGCAAACCAATACACTGTTGACCTAATAATCAGCTTTTACTATATACTGCTAAAAGCATACACAACTAACCTAGATAAACTACTGAAGTAAGGCATTTATAATCTGCAGCAATTTAATGTCTCCATGCAAGACAAAAAAAAAGGGGGGGGAGGGGGGGAGGGGAGAAAGGGAAAGAATGAAAAAAAGAAAGCCCACAAAACAGTAAAGGAGAAAATAGTGGAAGAATCACAAATAATTCTAAAGTTTGTATTGTGAAAAAAAATAAATACTAAATATTAAAAATTATAAAATACAACCTACATCAAATTAGCGTACATTAACAAATCTCTTGCTGACATCGCATTTGTAAATATAAATACAAATTAACTACAGAAAAAATAATCTAAATATGCATTTACCTATATAAAGAAGGAAAAAGACTAAGAGGCTCACAAAACCCTTACACTGTCTGAGAAAACTCAAAACGGGCCAGAAGGTTTTTTTTCTTGCCAATTTTCCGTTCATCAAGACCTGAAGAGACGAGTCACACCAACTGTTATCAGAAATTGCTTTTAAGAGCACATTTAGTCAAAAATGCAAGAGTAAAATAATGCCAATAGTTCTGAAATATGAGAACAGGCAAAGTCTATGAATAGGAGGTTATAACAAAGATCTAAATTAGGCTAATGATGTCAAATGTACACAGGAAAAAATAACTTACTTTTTTTTGCATTCAATCATGAAAACCAGAGCTCCAGCATTAAAGCTCTAGTATGAATAGGCAAACATTTATTTAACTATAAAATTTCTGACTAACTAAATAAAACAAGATTTACTGTTTTCATGTTTCTATATCATATTTCTATCACTGTCATATATATAATGAATGATATTTTGATATCAGAAGATATGTTTAGGAAACAATCCAAAAAGTCCGTTAGAGCCTATAGCAACATTTTCATTTACTTCACTGAACTCAAGCCCAAAGAGGATTAAAAATAAACAAACAAATGGTGAAAAAAGCAAGTCAACTAGAAATAGCATGAGTATGCTTATATATTTATACCATGTGGAAAGGGAGAAGACCACAGAGGATGAATCGTGAGAAGATTCTTCTGCCTTCAGCTATGTGACAGTAATACTAACAACACACACAAAATAAAATTCAATACAGATTCAGACTGCAGTATTGAAAGAGTCAGTAGAAATGATTCTTTTAATCCCAAGAGTTAGCATGTCAAGATTACAAAAACACTATCTTTAATCTGTTGTGACCTTAAAGCTGTAGATGAGAATAAGAAGACTGCAGAAATACACCATTCAGTCTTCTCCTTGAAATTTTCCTTTTTGAAAAAGTAACTAGTGCCTGGAGTACAGATTAAAGTATCATCTGACTATATCGTAGTATTCTATATTCTCCAACACACTAATTTAGATCCTCATTAAATAAGTAACCACTCCATTCTTGTTTTAAGGCCTTATTAAATATTAGCTTATCATTCTGTGACACTCAATATTCCCTGAGGACTTCTAGGGGTGTTAGTAAAAATAAACAACATATATACAATTAACAGCCAACCTATATAAGAGCAGCCAGTAAACAACAACACGGCAAAGTCCTCTTAAACAGTTTTTCTCCACTGTGCTCTTGGATGCAAAGGAATTTACAGCAGAAAATCATTGACTAACTCCTTTTTAAATTTTTTTCTAATAAATGTTACAGCTCAAGGAAGGTGTTGGATTACCAGACTAGGGTCCTCTATTTATTCACAAAACAAGCATTTATCCACAAAATACGAAGAGAAACAGTTCAAACTTCTCTAAAACAATAAACAACGAAGTTATGTCAATGCATATTCAAGTACCTCTACAATGCAAATACTCCCTTCAAATCCCAGAAGTGTCCTCTGCCATGCTTGCCATAAAAGATTTTGCACAACAGTTTTACCTCTCAGGATGTGTTGAATACAATCTATATAAGAATTAACAAAATTTAAATAATGGTTCAGTAGAACTGTAGTTGTAAAAATAAGTAAGTAATCGGTGACTGTTTTTTAAAAAGATTGTATTCCATACAATTCCACGCCTTAATGTAGAGATCAGAGAACAGTATGATAGCAAGAAGGCCTTGTTCCTTTGCACCTCTACAACTAGACAACTAGGCCTCCAACTTGCACAGCAGAATTCCCAGCAAAAATTCCATCAGTTTGGAAGGTTCACACACTTGCCTGAAATACTTCAAAGCAAACATCGACATCCTATTCTAAATATCACTACACTATTGAAGGTTGGTGTTACAAACTCCCTTTCAGACAAGAAAATGGCTTTGAGCTCCAATAAACAGCAACCAAGATAGCAGTAAAAAATAATAAAAAATAATAAAAATAATAGTATTCTAAGTCCAAACTACAATCGAATATTTGGGAATGTTTTTTTGAAAGAACCAAAGATGGAATTTAACCTTACATGAAAGGCATGAGTTTCTTGCTTCTATTTTTCAATGTCAACAACTCAGTATAAGCTGCTGACACGCTGTTCCTAAAGACCTACTTCATGAATAAATAGGAAAAATAGCAAACAATATCTATGAAATAAACTGATTGTTTACTGATTGAAGTAAATTGAAAGTCAAACAGAACAAGCAATGACAGCCAGTTCTGACACCAACTACTTGCCAGGGCAACACAGAAACTTGTAGAGAAAAGCCCACCAATGACAACTCTTTGAGTAAAATTCTATAGAATAAAGCTTGGAGAAAGCAATGCCAAATTGTAGTATCATAGCTGTAAGAAAGAAAACTAAACCCAAAATCCAACAGGATGCAAGCACATAGTTCTGAAGCCAAGAGTTTCCATTTATATACCAACTTTACCCACTAAATGTGAATCCACTTTCCAAAAAGCAACATGTATCTATGCCTTCCCTCACTCCCTGCTAGATCATTAATGGCATCATCCAAGCACAGCAACACTCACCCCTCAGTCATGTCCTATCCTACTGGCAAGAATCTTAGGACAGACAAAATTAAAATAACAGTAGGCTAAATAATGAAATGCTTTAACTACCATAAAAACACATAGTTGTCCAATCTGATGTCTCTCCATCCCACTCCTAACTACTAATGCAACTTTGTACACTAAAAAAGAGAAAATTATCATGACTTTTTGACATTTGACATAGATCTATTTGATGCAGCTGGGCCAATCTGTACAGTACACTTGATTCAATTTTCCATTTGCAAGACTCAACAGTGACAACAATATTTTTGTCAACACTGATGAAGTTTTTGAGCCCAAGTGTAACAAGACAATTCAGAATTGGCACGCTTAAAAATCTGGTACCCTAAAAAAGCCTAAAGTAAGCAGGAGACTTCTCTTTATGCCAACGTACGTTTTAGCTCCTGCAAACTCCCATATGAGCTTGAGCATTCCTTCTTTCATTTTCATCATCCATTGTTAACAGGAGAAGGAAAAGGTAGGATGTTTCTGCCACTGTGCTTTAGTCCCAGCTACAGCAGACAGCAAACAGACAGAATTTTGGCACACCTATTTTTCAGGACCTCCCTTCCCATGAATAGCTCCAAGATTTGTTTCCACAGGCCCAAAACCTTTGTCAACAGTAGCAAAACATTCTACCTCAAATCAGCATCATTACATACTTCAATATCAAGGCAATGTGTGTGCAGAAAGACTATAAATATCTGGATCGTAACATCTTTTTTTCAATCCATACTAGTAATGCTGGTTTATTTTAATGGAAAATCATTTTGACTTAGGAAGAGTGGGTTGATTTAAAACCTAGATATGTAAGACTACTGTGTGTATACACGTCCTTCCTGTAATCAAAATCGAAGAGCCAACTGCTATTAATAATTGCTGTTCATTTTCATCTCACATTGTCCCCACTTCTGATTGCTTTTCAGATTGTTTTTCTAGTTTGTCTCGTTCATTAAAATCATCCTCTATTCTCTTATTACTAACCAGTCTTGCCTCCCTCAATTTTTCTTTTCAACAATTCACCGTTTCCTTACCATGTCTATTTTACCCTTATAGGTTTACAGACTCTACTGTCTCACTCCTCTTATTCCTTCTTCTATTTTTATTCTTCTCTACTTAAGTTTGCTCCAGCAGTGCTCATTCCCACCCTTAAAATTCTAAGTATCCAATTATCCATTCAACCACCTCAAAACAAATGAGTAGAGGCACAACATCCCTCCCTTGCCTCATGGATAGAAAAATTCCTAGCTAGGGGAAGTACAAACATTACCCTTAGCTTGAACCGACACTGATCTGATTTTAAGCTGCTACCAATCCTGGCACAGAACCTGAGTCACGTTGCTTCTAAAGAATGGGTGAGGAAAAGCAGAAAGCAAGTTTACACCCGACTCACAAAAAAACCAATTTTTTTTTTTGCAGGAGAGGGAGCAAAAGACAGAAGTGAAATATGAACACCTCACACTAAGCACAAGATACAGTATTTCAGATATATCCCATTATTTTCCATGCTCCTCCTGACTCATGATCCCAGCATGACAGAGGAAGAGACAAACCAACACCTTGCACAGTAAAAGAGATGTTAAATATGCATGTGTGTAAAGACCAGCTGTGAACCAGATGTGAGAGCCAGTCTATTCAGAGCTGAAAACACATAGACATACACACATTTCAACAAGTAAGCAGAACGAGGTGCCAACAAAAGAGAGCAACCTCAACAATTTAGTCTTCGGAGGTGCTTGAAACAGGTGCATTTTCTCCTTCCATTCCATGATCCAATTGCTTCTTTATTTTTACAAGATCTTACAACAAATCTATTATATCATGTGCATGCTCCCAGGCCATCGGGATGGTGGGAAGGAGCCTCTATTACAGCATCATCTAGGGGGGATAGGAGGAAAAGCAGCCCACCAGAGCACTGCTTCTGCTCATGCCCAATAATCTGCACTGGAAGCATGAGATTCCCAGAGCCAGCAGGAGATTCAGTGAGTGGCAGCTCCCGTGAGAGAAGTAGGAACCAGAAGGAATATACATCAAAACTCAAGAACACTTGAAAATCCATGTTTGGTTAAGAGGTCTTGCCACAAGTTGCTGAACAGCAGTAGTGAAAGGATTCCTCAGTTTGTATGGAAAACTTCTGGGAAATGCTACCAGTGAAGCAGCAATTCAGCTGTCAATCCTGTGCATTTCTTATACTCTCATCACACAGTCGGTTGGAATTGCCCATCTACTGACTCAGATGAACACAATACCACTTCAGACTGGGTTTAGCATCGCTGGAGACAAAAAAAATGTTTTGTTTCTTTATAGAGCTCTGAATAAGTAAGTGAGCAAAACCACATGAACTTTCACTAAGAGCTTCTTTCTATTAATATAAGGCAGTTCATTTAAACCAGCTCTAAGAACATTTCCACTTTTCATATGAACTGTGAGGCAGGCAGACTTTCTGCTCCCCATAGTTTCAGAAGTTAATGACAGAGGAAAAAACTGTATACTTCAAGCATACAATAAATTTACTATTTTCAGGTGTATCTCACAAAATTACTTAGGCTACATGCGACAATAGATATGTTCAAGTGTAAAGATCAGTGACTATTTTAATGGTTAAGAAAGCAACCTCTCTTTTGCCTTCTTTGGTCTCTCCTTGTCAAAATTTCTCTTTAACAAAGAGAAATTATTTTTTTTTATTGTCTGATTGTTTTGATTATTGATTATTGTTGATAAATAAACTTTTATAAACAGTATTGCATTATGGTGATTATAGATAGGGGAAAAAAACCAAAACCATAAAAGTTACAAATGAAAACTACATGGACTCAGCAGTGCCTTTCCAAACTCTGGAACAGTAACTCCAATAGATGCAAACTGTTTTATCCAGATGAAGAGGTTGGCAGCTCTGTATCCGAAACGAAGGGTGAAGCTAAGCAGCCTTCCCTGCTCCTTCTTTCGAGGGGAACCGCGAATCCACGTGCTCGGCCCCGACCCCAGCCCTCCACGCCCGGGGCACTGCAGCCACCGAGAACAACTCTGGGCTATTCCAGCGACTCCAGCCGAGCAATTCCTGCCTCCAGCGCGCGATCAGCAGCGCTCGGGGATCAGTGGGAAACTCCGTCAGCACCACAGGAATTACGTTATTCGCCGCTCCTTTTCTTACGGCTCAAGAAAATTGGATTACAGTCGTGTACGTTTACTTGTTGACGATGCCTCCTCGGGTGCGGAAGCCCCGTCAGAGGTTTTGGTTGCCGGGCACGGCGCGGACACCGGCGTGAAGTGTCCGCGTCCCCCGTACAGGGCCGGGAGCTGAGGGGGAGCAGCCAGCCGGGTATCGCGACAGCGGCTGCGCAACAGACTGGAAGCCGCCGCGGGCTGCTCCCTCCTCAGCAGCAGAGCCAGGGGCAGCGTGAGGGGGAAGGCTGGGAAGGGGCTCGGAGCACCGCGGCGAGGGAGAGGAGCTGCCGGCGGGGCCGGCACTAACCTTGCCAGTGGTGCCATCCCCCAGCACCACCAGCTTGAGCTGGCGGTCCGGACTCTCCTCCTCCTCCGAGTCCGACATGATCCCTACGGCCCCGGCGGGGAAGAAGAGGCGAAGGGCAGCCGGGAAGAGCCGGGTGTAGGAGCGAGGACGGGATGGGGGGAAGAGCGAGGGGGAAGAGCGAGCGCCACGCTCACGAAGCCCGCAGCGGCACAGGGGCCGAAGCCGCCATCTTCCCTCGGCGCCCCCGCCGTCGCTATGATCTGCGCGGGGCGAAACCAACGGCAGCGCTGAGAGAAGGAGGGGAAGCGGTAGATTGCAGGCGGGAGCTACAGCAACAAGTCCAGCAGCTACTTCGGGACACCCTCACTGCCGCCCCCCCCAGCGGCCGAGACATGGTTCAGCCCGGCTCGCCGCCGTACGCCGCCGTAGCTTCGGCCCCACAGTGACGCCCCGCGCTGTAACCAAGGGCCGGGAGGCGGGGCGTGGGCGGGGCTACGGCCCGGCCGCCCCGCTGAGGGGGTGGAGCCGCCTCGTTTCGGGTCTGCATTGTGAGGCAGCTGTGTTTTGTTATGGCAACTAAATATGGCAGCTAAATAAATAGTTGTGGCAACTAAATCATAGAGTCATTGGATTGTTTGGGTTGGAACGACGTAATCTTTAAAGTCCATTCCAACCCTGCTGCCATGGGGAGGGGCATCTTCCACTAGACCAGGTTGCTCAAAGCATCGTAATCCTGGCATTGAACACAGTGAGGGATGGGGCATCCACAGCTTGTCTGGCAACCTGTTCTAGTGCCTAACCACCCTCACAGTGAATAATTTCTTCTTGTTAGCTAATTTAACCCTGCACTCTTTCAGTTTAAAGCCGTTCCCCCTTGTTCTATCACTACATGCGCTTGTATCAAGTCCCTTTCTGGCTCTCGTACCCCCTCTAGGTATTGACAGGCCACAGTAAAGTCACCCTGGAGCCTTTTCTACAGACTGAACAATCCCAATTCTAGGCACTCCATCATCTTCTTACACAATCTCAGAACTTTTCTATCCGTGTAGGCAATCAGTAACAAAACTTGCTGAGGTAGCCCTAGCTGAATTTTAGGCCATAACTTCGTCATGCACCATGGCCATGGAGAACAGGCATAGCCTCCTCTCTCACAGCAGCCTTCCCCATGTTTGAAAACTGCCAGTGTGCCTTCGGCCTGTCGCCTTTCCCATACACTAAATAACTCCTCTTCAGTCAGTCTTTCTCTGGGTTGTCTTTTCTAGACTTCTGATTATTCGTGTTGCTTTCCTTTGGCCCTTCTCCACTTTCTTGCAGTACTGTGCCAAAAAACTGGATACAGTACTTCTGTTGAGGCCTTGGGAATGCTGAGTAGAGTGGAAGTATTACTTCATGTGTCTTACATACGAGACTCCTGTTTATATATCCCAGTATGATGTTTGTTTTCTTGATGGTATGACACTGCTGACTCATACTGATCCTGATTTACTAAAAAAACCTCTGAATTCTCTCCTGTTATTGGAATTTCATACATTTGAAGCTTTGTTCCTGTTTTACTGTAGCAATTTCTGCTTTTTCCCATTGAATTTAATCCTATATTTCAGGCTACTTGCACAGTTTGTCAATATAATTTGATTTATAATGTTGTCCTCCAAAATGCATGCCAACCATTCCAACTTGGTTATATCCACAAGTTTAAGAACCACCCTCTCTATTCAAAAATCATTAATAATGATATCCGATAATACCAAATCTCTACAAGCCTCTATCTGATACATTTTTCCATGTATGAGTGACTACAATTCTTTGGACATCATTTACATAACAATTTGAACAGAGACAGCTGGAACTCTTTAAGTATAGATGTATTTTAATGGATTCACTAAGAAGCTAAGAATTTTTAGAACAACTTTGTGTAATGCCTGATTAGAAATCATACTTGTTTCAGTCTCTTTCAGGTTTTCTTTATGAAATGTGTGTCTGAAATTTCTAATATTACAAGTACACTGTTTCACTCAATCGTTGGCAGGATCAACAAGGTTCCTTATTACTCATGCATTCAAGTGTTTGGACAATTGAAGCCAAATACTTTCCCAATGGCATTCTGGAAGGAAAAGAAAGGGGGGAGCAGGAGGACATAAAATACTTTAAATTCTAATTCTAATGGAATACAAGACACACACTTTTGTCACTCCATACTTTGAATCAAATTAAACATGTTATTCATTAACTATTGTCCACTTCAAATCATCTTTTAGCCTAATTATACTGCAAGTTCTCTTAATTAGGAACTTCATCAAGATCAGCATGAGGGCTCAGCTGAACAGCATTTCTTGGAAGGAAGAGCAATAGAGACAAACATGGAATTTTCCTTTATGATTTCTGACATACTAAGCAGTTGTACAGTTGGCATTAGGCATTTAAAAGCTCCACATCTCACACCAGGGCAGACACATGATTGATAAACTGCTGGTGGTGGAATTGCTCATATTTCTGATATTCTGCCTCAGTCACATTAAGAAAAAAATATAAAATATTAATTTAAAGCTTCCTGATGCTTTTGGAGAGAAGCAGGTTCTATTTAACCCACAAGATGACAAATTTCATGTGCAAAAGCAGGATGATGAGAGAGAAAGATGTCCAGGTGTCCAGGCTACATGTATTCTCATTTGAAATACAACAAAGTGTGTGTGCTATAATACACATCCCAAAATTTAATGTACTTCTTATATCAATTTTTCCTTCTCAAATCACCCAAGCTTGTTTAAAGTTAGCATCATCATCTAAATGAATGAGCAATGTAGAAATAGCTGTTTCATCTTCAATGTGGCATTCGTGAGCTTAAAGTTGTCTTGAGCCTGTGTATCTGATCTATTTAAATAAGCGTTTATATATATTAAAGCATAATTTTGGAAATACAATGAATACTTCATATGGATAAACATGTGTGCTTGCGGTTGACTACCAAGAAAGATGAAAGGAAACTATCCCAGGAGATGACACAGTAATGTAACTCAACAACTCAGCCCCCAAAATCCTCCTTGCTTAAGCCTATAGATGACAGGGATGTACTAAAATCCTTTTTTTATTATATGAAAGATCAGTGAACAAGAAAAAAGCTGCCTGGTGAAGTTAATGCTTCAACAATAATACTACTAAAGAGTATTGTTTACCATTATTTCATTTTAGTAGCATAACAGGGCAAACAATCTGACCACAAATCTTTGTACATCTTGCTTGCGATGTCCAGCAAGCCCATGAAGAGCATGGTGTGGTAATTTTACATAGAGTGGTACAAATTGGTGCTACCAGTACATCCCCTCTAGGGAAGTTTTCAAATTGAAATATTTTTGTCAATGACATCTTTGTTGTTTACTAAATATGGATAGCATTTTATAGAGGAAAGGAAGCTTGTCTTGAACCGGTTGACACTTTACTGGTAAAGGAAATATATGAAGCATGTTGAAAAGCACTGGAATTAACAAACAGAACACTGCAGTAAAAAAAATCATTTATGGTAGTATGGAAGTAATTTGAAACTCTTGTATATTTTTAAAATACTGAGAAAAAAATCCTTGAGTAGTGACTTTGAATGGAGTTTTCACTGAAAGGTGCCTGGGTCACCCAGTGACACAAAAAATAAATATATATTGTTAAATAAATTCATATTGTTTATTTGACATTCTCTCTGTATTTTGATATTTGCTCTTTTGGGGTTTTTATTATACTTTCTATATACTTTATATTATTTCTTTATGATGAGAATTCACTGCTAATACACTGGTAATTGAGAATATCGTCAATGATAACTGAGATGACAACAATTTAAAAATTCCCATATTCCATTAAGGCTACAAACAAGAAAGTAATTGCATCCTCATTCTCTGCCAAGTTTTGGCCTATTACTTTACTTGATCATTTTCTAATGAGTTAAATTGACTTCTTAATATGTGAAACAAACTGTATGGATAGTTTTCCATGTCTATACTTCAAAAAAAGGGACAGAAGAGCTATATTACTTCATTTCAATTCCCTAAATCAATAGTTCTTGATCAGTGGAGCTGTGGGTATTTGAAAACACCTCTCAGGAGTTCATGAAAAGTTGCTGAGAAAAGTAAACCCAGAAGACTTAGATTTAACCTACTTGGAATTTCACTTTCAGTTGAGGACTTTGAAGAGTCTGTAAGATTAATTGTTGCTGTTACCCTATGCCACTACTGTATCTTCCACCTTTATCTACCTTCACACCTGGGCTGTGAGTTTAATAATGTTTTCACTTGGTTTGGTTCTTCAGAGCGTCAGTGAAATTGTTTCAGTTCGGTTTTAGCTGCGAAGGCTCGACTATTTAGAGGCTTGGCAACTCTCCCTAAGTGGGATCACTGCAACTGCTGAAGGAGTTTTGAGGGGGACAGAAGTAGTAGAATGTGACAGGAAGGGCCAGAGATGTTTAGGAGAGGAGACAGGCAGCGGTGGAGGAGTCAGAGCTTTTATGTGGGTGGGGAAGGAGGGCTGGAAGGGGAAACCTGTGGAAATTTCTGAGGGTCAGAGACAAGTGTGAGAGTTTTTAGTATTTGCTCTTCATAGTCCACACCTTCTGTGCAACATCTTCCTCCATCTCAGGGGACAGAGCCAGGTACCCAGCTCACTCCTCATCTGGGTCAAAAGGAACTTTCCTTCCTGGCACCTGTGAATTTGTGCTGCTCTTGGATGCCACTAATTCCCTGCTTCACATTTTCCCTACAAACCCCTGGTTACATTTTTTAGTACAAGCCATTGGTTTTCATTTCTGCTCATGTTTTGAGCTCGCAGTCAGAAATACCCTCTCTTTTTTTCCTGTCATTTTATTCCAGTTTAATTAGAAAACCGTTTTTGGTAATCGGTTTCAGTTTGAAGAAGAAATAACACAGTTCCAGTTTTGGTTCTTTTGCCCCCTTGTTACCTGACTAAGCAATTGTGGCATACACAGTCAACGATGTTTGCAAATGCCAACTGTACAAATGCAAAGTAGACCTTTGTGAATGTGGGAGGAGTTTTTTTAGAACATAGTATAAGGTTGCATTCCTTACACGTAAGTATCTGTACAAGTACCAAAAATCATTACCTACACAGGAAATAGATGTATGCTTCTCCCAAGCTCTGAGAAAGGTGTGAATCAAGCTGAATGAGCTGGAATCTCAGCTGAGAGAAAAAGGAATAGCATGTGTGAGAGCCTTCAACGTTTTTGCCATCCTCTTCAGGAATGCAGGGTCATTAGCTACCAAGTCATCTGTGCGGTCCTTTCGGCGCTTGATGGAAACAACACATTGCTCAGAGCAATTGACAGGAACTATGTCCTCTTTTAATTTTTGTTCTGCTTTTTCTTCCCACGCTTATACAACAATACTCATTCCCTTCTGTGTTTCATTCAGATCAATTTTTCTATTTCAAGTCTCTGTGGCTGGGATCTGTAAGCGCTCCTCTTCTTCAAGGTGGAAATCGACATTACATTTGTTTGAATGAGGAAAGGGTCCTTCTTGAAAAGAAAACAAAATTGTTCCCACAAAAGTGGTATGTGCATTTAAAAAAAAAATATATATTTACTTGCCTTATAATGTTGATTTTGCCGCTCATGTTTTGGAGCAGAGTAGAAAGCAGATGTTGCTTTTAATTGCACTACAGATTTGCAAATAAACCCCAAACTGTTTCTTCTTCATCAGTATCATCTCTAATGTCTTTACCAGACAGTGTTTTCTTCTGCACTGCTTGATGACTGTGCCTTGAGTGAAACTGAGTGATTAATGTGGCTGACTAGACAGACAACTGAGTGGAAATGGTAAATAATCACTTGTTTTTATACATGTAAAAAACTGTTCCTACTCAAGTTGGAAATCCTTACTTTTGGAAGGGCGTTCTTCCATCTTGCTTCCTGCTAACCTAAGGTCATTTAAGAAGTAACTGTTTTAAATGCTGTTGATTACAGTGATGTAAATGTCTCTGGCCCAGACACTGCAGTGAACAAGAGTTTCCACACAGGAATATGGTTAAGCTGAGGGCCGCAAATTTTATGAACTACACTGCCTAATAAAACAGGGAAAAACTGCTAGCCAGCTGTTCCCCACAAACTACCCTGTAAAACAGGACTAGTGAGGTTCACCAAGCACGAGACTGTGGAGGCCAAGCTAAATGTTGAAGAGAACGCTGACCGCATCCGCCCTCCGGCAAAAGTGACCAAGGTGTGTGGTCCCGAGGAAACTATCTCCTCCTACATTGTGCGTGCTGGGGAGGAGAGAGAGAAGTACCATAAGCAGTAATCTTTTAATTCGCGTAAGGTGCTACCTTTTTTCCCATACTGTGGAAAGGGAAATAGCGTACAGGCACCTGGCTAGTATTTAAGACATGAGCAGTAGTTCTGGCCACAGCTAACATGAAAAACCCTCATTGGAAACCTGCTCTCCAGTTGTGTGAATGGACAAACAAGTTCTCTGGTCTTTCCACTAGCTGAATTTTACTAATAAAGCCACAGCACATTTTTAGTGTGGTGAACACTTTTTCTGACTAACACACACTATCCAGCTCAGAGTAGAAACAGCAACAACCAGGCTAACACCAACAGTTACAGAAAGATGAGGGGTCAAAAAGACCCTCAGAACAAGAACTAGTTTCTAAAAGAAGTACCTCTACCTTCTACTGAGAGGATCATGCAAATTTGAAATTTCCCACCTGAACACAGAGGATCACTGGAAACTTCTGTTTCTTTTCTCCAAACCACAATGCTTGTTGGGATAATGAAGAAAGCTGTCTTCCTCACAGTCTTGACCTATTACTGGTTCAATAAAGAGCCTTTTTTCTGTTGTTTAATTCCTGAAGGAAACCATCAAGTTCCATCACAAAAGCAGGAAAGTCATTTGCCCACAACACTCTTCCTGGAAGTTTGTTGTAGAGCCTAGTGGTTTAATTTCATGTTGTGGGTTTACCCTTCCAATTCTTTCCCCAATCCTGCTGGTGGTGGAGCGAGAAAGCAGCTGCACAGGGCTTGGTTGCCAGCTGGGGTGAAATCACAACACCCCACTTGAGAAAGACCCTCCCACCCAGTCACTTGCTCACTCTCCCTCAGCAGGAGCAGGGAGAGAATCAAAAGGATAAAAGGAAGAAATGAAGGTTGAGATGATGACAGTTTAGTAAGTGAAACAAAGCTACACACACAAGCAGATTAAAAAAAAAAGGGAATTAATTCACAACTTCCCATCAGCAGGTAGGTGTTTAGATGCTTCCTGGAGGGCAGAGCCTCAGCATGCCTGCTTGGGAAGACAAATGCAATAATCTCAAATGTCCCCTTTCCTCCTCCTTTCCCCCCATCCTTTGTGACTGAGCACAACAATTGTGTTTGCTTTTTCACAAATAAATCACATTTCCAATAGATCTAGTAGCCATCTCATTCTCCTCTTAAATTGTTAGCTATTAAGTTTCATCTTCTCCTGAAGATTTGGTTTCTAGTTTCCAAGTGTATGACTTTGCACTCCCTGTGGCTGAATCTTATCCCACATCAAGGGTTTCAAGCCACAGAGTTCCAGTTCTTTTTGCCTAGTATCTTGAGCTTCTGCTGTAGCTTCACAAAATCCTCTTACCAATTAATCAGCCTGATCCTGCTTTTTGTGGGTAGCTCATTACAAAATGCATTACACAATATCACACCTGAAACTTATTGCTCAGGTAGCCCATGCCCTACAACCTGATACTTGTTTCAGTAACATTCATCATAATTTTCTCTTTGGCTAATTTTTCCATCTCCATCTCATCTACTGATTTCCACTTTTCTGACTTAATGTGTAGCTACTCTCTAGAAAAATCCACATAGATGATATCTACCGGAGGGGGGTTGACCCTGGCTAGTTGCCAGGTGCCCGCCAAAGCCACTCTATCGCTCCCTTCCTCAGCTGGACAAGGGAGAGAAAATACAGTGAAAGGCTCATGGGTCAAGATAAGAGCCATGAGAGATCACTCACCAACTACTGTCATAGGCAAAAATGACTTGACTTGGGGAAATTAGTTTTATTTATTATCAATCAAATCAGAGTAGAAAAATGAGAAATAAAACAAAAACTTAAAACACCTTACCCTCATTCCTCCCTTCTTCCCAGGCTCATCTGCACTCCTGAATTCCGTACCTCCTTCACCCCCAAAGCTGCAGGAGAATAAGGAACGGGGGCTGTGGTCAGTTCATCACACATTGCCTCTCCTTCCTCTGCAGGGGAGAACTCTTCACACTTCCCATGCTGCACTGTGGGTTTCCCAAGAGTCACAGCTTCCTTCACAGATCCACCTGCTCCAGTATGAGGTTCTCTCGGGGCTGCCAGTGGATCTCTGCTCCACCAGCGACGTCAACAGACAGCCTGCTCCTCCAAGGTCTGCACCGTGGGCTGCAGGGAAACAAATCTCAGCTCCAGCCACTGGAGCACCTCCTTCTCCTCCTTCTTCACTGACCTTGCTGTCTGCACACTTGTTCCTCTCACGTGTTCTCACTCCTCTCTTCAGCTGCAGTTGTGCAGGTTTTTTCTCCCCTCTTCTAAACTCTGTTATCCCAGAGGCACAACCAGTGTTGCTGTTGGGTTCAGCCTTTGCCAGTGGCAGGTCCATCTTGGAGCCAGCTGGTATTGGCTCTGTCAGACATGGGAGAAGGTGCTGGCAGCTTCTCAGGGATGCCACCCCCATATGTCCTCCCCACCCCCGCTACCAAAACCTGGACACGCAAACCCAATACACTCCCATGTCTAAATTGCCCTTGTCTGAAGAATCTTTCAGCGAATCATCTGTAACATTAATATGACACATGAAGTAAACCTGTGTTGCAATGTATCCTATTTTTCACTTGCCTAGAGGTCCTTATTAACATTCTTTTTCACACTGAACTATGTGTCAAAAGAAATCCCTTGGAACTATATCAATTAAAGCCTTTATATATTCGATCTGTGAAGGCTGTGTGAACAATTCATAAGAAAGCAAATTCTATTTTCTGAAAAAATTAATTGCAAATATTTTTTTAAGACTCCCATGATAGTGAATATATCCCTTTCAGCATTTTTATGATCACCTTCCACAGCAATAATTATTCATTATCTATCTTCATCCGAGGAGCTGCACACACATGAGTTGAATGAATCTTGACATGGGACCTTCTGTAATCCCCTTTCTGCCAAGTCTAGCTGACCTGCTCGAAGTCATATATGTTGTCAGCCTCAAAGGCAAGAATAGAGCCCAGGGTATTCTGCTTTGACCTCTCCAAATATACATTTATCTCCAACGCTAAACTGCAGATGTTATAGACATGACAGTGCAATTCTGTGTTCACTGCAGCACGTGCCAACCATGCTTTCAGTGTGCTCAAACTTAATTAGTTCCCCAGACCCCTAGACTTTCTCGTACTAGTCTCTGTAGAGTCTCTACTCCTCTGCTCCTTCACTGCTCAACCTCCTCTGTAAGTACCTTGGAAGCTGGAAAGTACTGATGATCCAGCACAGTTGTCTGTCATATTGTATAACACTTTCTCATTGTTCCTTGGTTGTCCCCCATGACTATGGCAAGTTTCTGTTTCTTTCTTTTTCCCTAGATTGCTGTTGGCAGTTTTGAAGGAATAAATATGATCTGTTGGCTATACCTGTGTACATCACCTAGTGAACTGAGATCCTCATGCCTGACTACAGATTTTAGCTGCTGAGAATTCAAACAATGCAGTCAGGTGTACAGCTAGTCTGGAGTTACTGGACGCACACTTTCCTGTGAAATTTTCGTGGGAGAGGTGGGTTTGCACTGCATGCAGACACCCAAGCCTGATTTTCTTGAGAAGACAACTATTCCAGTCCAAAATTAATTTGAAATATCTGTAAAGTGTTATTTAGTAGCCTCCAGGTTGGCTGTGTAGTGCTGTTAGGGTCTCTATAAGATACAGTACTCAGGAGGACGAAGCCTAGTGTTTCCTTCAGAAACCACCCAGCCATCTATCAGCTGTGCCATTTCAACAATGTCAACAAATGCAGGCAGAGCACTAACTACCCCAGTGTGCTTTGCCAGACAATGATCCCCATCTGAAAATCTTCATGTAACATCTTAATCAGCTCTGAAATGTCTTTTGTGCCCAACGGGCATGTGTGTCACTACTTGCTGTGGCAGAGGGCTCTGACTGTGTCCAGGGAGCCAACAGCTGCAGCAGTTCAAGATGTCACCATCCACACCCCCTCCAAGGTTTGCTACCACCATTGGTGGCAATGAACATGCACCCACACCTCAACCACACCACAGCCTCACCTGAGCTCATCTTCCTCAGTGACCTAAGCCATGACATGAGCATTGAGGCTGGGCACAAGTCCCTTCAGCCACTGCAGCTGCTGTGACATCCAGCAAACTGGAGCGCTGACGTCCTGACTGGGAGCTGGGCACCACAGTCCAATTCATTAGTTGACCTGTCATAGCTCTAATAAACATGCTCTCTTTGACATTATTTATATTATTTAGCACAGTAAAGTTCACAGCTCAGTGTCACTGTGTCTCTGCTGGAATGACAAAAAGCTAATATTTCTGATAATTTTTCTCTCCATCTTTCTTATTGCACATGACAAACTAAAATCAGAACTATCTCCCAGTTATCCATAAGGGAGCATGACCAGCAGAATTACATCTCTGGGATAACTGATTTTCAACGTTCCAGTTTGTATCAATTTTCTTCTTATGTGGTATCAAAAGCTGTGATTCACTCGAAGTGCTTTTGCTCAACACCAGCTTATGTGCTTCCAAACTAATTGATTCCCAGGAAACTTTACATCTTGAGGGCAGTCCTTTTACTGCTGCGAAAACTGTAGGTGTTTCTGATGGAGATGAAGTAGCTTTATGGCATGATTTTCTCAGATCTACATAGAGCCAAACCATAGAGATGTATTAGCAACATGATAAATACAGAAAATACTAAGGAAAAGAGAGTTAGAAGAAGCACACCAGGAAAAACTGAAAGCAGGACTGTGACAGAATTTGCATATCTAATTCTGTACTCAAGTAGACCAAGAAGAAATGTTGCAATTAAGGTTTTGAGAACATGCAATTCTTTCTAGTGAGAGATTAGGTATTATATTTTGTTTCCTGAGAATTCCACCGCATATACTTTTAACATCCTTTAGTGGATCAGTTTCTGTTGTTTTTACCTTACTTAGGTAAAATTCTTGCTGGTTAATAACACACTGATTCATATTCAGCTTGACAATATATTCAATGAATTGGGAGCTTACTCAGCTTATTGCATAGACCTGATGAAATACTATGAAAAAAAAATCTAGACAGTTCTCGTGAACTGAGATTCAGACTTACAATTAGATGTGCTGTCTCTTTAATCCTTCTCACCATTCAACATAATTTTAAGTGTTTGGAGTGATTTTCTATGCTTACTTGTAATTAGAATACATATTTTTAGAAGGAAATATGATATTTGAGTTGCTAGTGTTCCTTTTAAATGAACAAATGTACACCCACAGACACAGACACGGACAGTATGTATCTCTGACTGCTGGAGCACATCAAGTGAAATGGCTGGATTTTAAATCCCTGCTGGCAAACACAAACATGTTGGATGCTGTGCAATTCTGTCACTTCACTTTGGTTCTTCAGTGGCAGTTTTAATCTTCTGAAAAAAAATTTGGTCTCATAAATTTCTGAGCTGTTTGGCCAAGTTCCTGCAATCATTTGCCTGTGCAAAACTGCCTTCTATTCCAGCTCTGTTATCCAGTCAAATGTTACCAAAGATCTCCACTGATCTCACTTTGTCATGCAAGAACTTTTCCACAATATTCCCTGCTAGATTTCAGCTTTAACTTGTAGGCGTTAATATTTTTCATTTGTCCTGGATCAGTAAATGTCCGTCTCAAGAGCAAAACAAGGATCCTTGAGCCAGATTCTTGCACTGCACATGCAAAGAAATTTTTTTGAGATCAAAGGAGAAAATCTGGCTGATCTAAAGAGTGATATCACTGCTAATCCTGTTTTATTTTCTGCCTAGTGAGAATGAAGAGCAGAAAACTTTATACAATGTACAATGTAAACATAAGAGAGGGCATGAGCCTGTCAGCCTATCATTGACATGAGACATGCAGACCTGGATCCTGACAAGGATATTTTGTGAGCAAAGGCAATAATGAGGTTTTGAAAAGCACACATTTAAGAGTGATGGATGCTTTAGAGTGGTGCTCCTACAAGTTGTGATTTAAAAAGCTGGAGGCTTCAATCTGAACCACTAAAATTCAAAATGACAGAAACTTAAAAAATTTTATTGCTCTGCATTTAATAAAATTTACATTTACAAGCTGTCAGTTTGAAATGCTGAATAACTCATAGTTTAGAACACTGAACACCAGTTTGAATTACTCTTGCAGTTCATTGCTTCCTACTTATGATCTTTCTCAGATACCTAGAATAATCCTTCCGTCACACACTTTTGCTATCTCTCTTAATTAATCTTTGGCCCTGAAAAATATATTGACTTTGAAGGAAGGTCAGGGAAAGAAATGCATCTTGCTGCCATAGAAAAAAAACCCCTAGGCATAATGAAAAGCTCCCTTTCTGCTTGTTTAATGTGCTAATATGAGAACATTAAGGCCAATGTACCATCTACGGCTTGGTTCCTCTGGCTGTCTGGATTTTTTTTGTTAATTTACAGACTCCGTTATGTAGACTCTTAAATTCACAGCATTAGTGGGGGGAAAGGTAGATGGTTAATGAAAAAAACACAGAGTAGGAAACTTCTTTAATGCCTGTTTTATATGTATCTTGGGTAACTGTTTTAGAAGAACAAGGATCAAAGCTTGTAACTTAAAGAAACTCTCAAGACAGGAATAAATGTACATGATTTTAAGGCACCCCTAAAAATTATGAGATGGCTAATATCCCCACAATTCTGTGGTCTGTTCTAAAACAAAAATATTAAGCCAAATGTTTGGCTCTATATTATAAAAACAGATTATCTAATGGTTTCCAGTGGGAAATATGAGAAAGAGCATTCATAAAGACTGTAATAGTTATGAATTATAAAGACTTCCTCATTTTCAGTATGAACTGAGACCCTAATAGAAACTGTTAGGTATTTATTCACATGCCCTCAAAGGGACTGCACATTGACATTTTTAATTAACATTATTTGCAACACCTTACTGAAGTTGTTCATTATTAATTGGACATGTATTGAAGTTCTGACCAGAAAGTTTTCGTCACTTATTCTAATGACACCATTCTTACATGACTTTAATACTTTTAAAGTGTTACAGTGATTTGCAATCTATACTTATTTTCATTAAGAAAGAAAACAATGTTTAAATAATCAAGGTCATAACATTTAAAAAAAAAAAGTCAGGAAACACAAAATAAGCTTTGGGTCATTATCTTTAGCGTGCTATTAGGCCTTCTCTGTAAGAAAGAAAAAAAAAAAAGGCACAGTTTGACAGCACTTCTGTATTTCCAGAGATGCCCCTTTTGTTGCCATTTTGCTCTTCTCTTTTCAGCTCCCCAAAATGTTTTAACATTTATTATTGGGCATAAAACAGGTGTATGAACTTCGGTTCACCTCTATCCCTCCTCACTGGGCAGATGTCTGTGCTCAGCAGTTCAAATGACTAACATAGGGTAACATATCTTTGTCTTGCCTCATTTGAATGATTTTCCTTAGCTTTTCTCTTTCATGCAGTTTTAGCTATTGAAGCCAAAACTGCATGGTGAGTGTGCAGAGATTTGTCTGAGGTTATAGCATTGGTAGCCAAGGCAGAAAATATGCAGAAGACTACTGACGTGACCTTCATGTTTGTGTCTACACAGGATAAATAAATTCTGCTACTTTCTTTCTAGAGAATGGTAAACATGACTAGAACAAAAGTGCTACTGCAGAGACCTGAGAGCAAAGCCTGAGTTGTACCATGATAGAGACAGAAAAACCTGCTCATCTTCAAAAAGATCTGGCAGGCTCAGATAGGCTTAAACTTTGCTCTTTAGCTAGAAACTAAAACGTTGAAATTTAACATTTTAAATAAAACGGGCACTTGTCACTTCCCTTTCAAAGCACGTGTTAAACTATCTCAGCTACACCTTTTATGTTCGCAACTACACCATTTCGTCGAAACTGGTTTTGTAAATAACAGCTGGAACTGTAGAACACAAGATGGCAGTGTCAGACGCCACGTACCAGCAGGGGACTGTAGGATGGTCCAGCGGGATCTCCTGGAGAGAGGACAAACAAGAAGCACTGAGTCTTCATGCTTTCTTTGATACCCCTGTGGAACAATTCCAACAATACCTGGAAAATACTTTGCAGAAGGAATAAAGATACAGTACCCTCTGCGGAATAGGTTTTGCTGCACACAGTTCTATGAGATCTCCGGGTTTAAGGTGGTGTGTTAAGACATAAAATAATATGTATCTTACAAAGTTATCAAGGAAAAGTCGCTGGAAAATTGCTTTTCTTTCCTTATCCTAGCAGAGAATGAACATCTTTTTTCTCTCTCTTTTTTTTTTTTCCCCCTCCCAAATTCATATATCACCAGTCTCTGTAGCTGGCTAGATGGATACATATAGTAAGAGGCTAATCTTTGTCAAAGACATACAGAAAAATTTATTTACTAGTTCTTGAATGCCATGGTGTTTTTTTCTGGTTTTAGAGAGCTAGCTATAATCAGTGAGGTCGTGCTTGTGAAGGTCGGAGTGGAGAAGGTGTGAACGTGATCTAAAACGTGGTAAAAGCCCCAGACCGAAACTGCCTGAAATGGAGCTCTCTGACTCCAGAGGCCTGGCAGAAGCTCTAGGGGAAAATAAACTTTAAAGGCCGTTTAATCAAACTTGTATTACAAACTGAGGGAAAGTCATTAGCAATTACTTTTCTGCTGAATTTATGGGATTCTTACTGGAGTGTCCTTCATGACTTTTCTAGTACTACCGAGATCCTGAGCCCCAGTCCCGCTCCCACCGAGGGACGTGGGTCTATTCCTTTGCATGATGCAGTTCGGACCCCCAGTCTTGGAACTATGAGCTCCCCGGCGGCGCGTTTGGCCCCGCCTGAGAAGGGGCCGTTTCAGCCCAGCCTGCCTTGCCCAGGCGAGAAGTGCTGCTCCCGGCAGTCGGGTGATACCTGCTGACGTGTAGTGCTCTGGTTTCTAGTATGTACTGGGCTAGTGGTTTTCTTTCCATTATGTTCACCTCGAATTCGAGGGCTGAGAAAGTATTTTGTTTAATTCTTGGGGAAAGTGCAATAACACCTCAGACATGCCTTGAAAGTTTAACTAGAAATAAACCTCCTCGTCAAAATATCTCGCCGGGAGCCGTGAAACCTCAGACAGGCAATCTCTCTAGTCCTTATTTTAAAGTATATTGATGGCTAAATCCTGCCACTTGCTTCGTTAAAAAGGCTGTGAGAACCCATTTTCCGCCCCTCAACTGTCCAAAGCGGGGGTCGGTGTGTTTGCCCTTTGCGGGGCCGTTTTGCTGCGGTGGAAGGCGCAGCAGGGCCGGGGTGGTGTCGGGCGGCGTCGGGCGGCGGTCAGACCTGATTCAGCACTTTCCCGACGATGACAGTTCCCTCTCGACACACCGAACCGGCATCCGGCGGCTGTGGCCCGGCGGTGCCCCCCATCCGCATCCCTGTCTCATTCCTCTGTTCTCTCGCCCCGCCGCCGCCGGCAGCCGCTGTGTGAGTGCCCAGCAGAGAAACGAGTTCACGAGTGGGTTTTGTAGAAGCACGCCGGGGGAACAGCTTGGGGACTCATCTCACCAAGGGTACTGAGAAGACCCGACATGCTCCCACGTGTGATCCTCACCCCCGTAATCCCCAGCTCTCAGACAAGTCTGTCTGTCCCACTGGAAACACGCGTGTCTGCGGGACCCTGTCTGGGCTTCTCTGTCGCTCTGACTACTCACTGGGCTGCGTCGGTGAGCACTGCACTGCGGGGAAGAGTAGCACAACCTCAGGATCTGGCTTTGCTCCCTCTCTACTCATCCTTGTAACTGTGACTGGGGTATCCACAGCCAGTTATTCGTGCCGAAGGAAATACTTCATGTGACTCTTCAGAAGTTAGTGCTGCAGAAATACCTAGGGCTTAAAAAGCAGGCGATGCCTGCCGCTCTATAGAAACATGAAGTTTCTGCCTTGCAGCACTTGGGCAGGAATGTTGTGCTGTCGACGTTGTGGTGGCGCTTCCATCATGCGGGGACTAAAGTCAAACGATGAAGCTTCATTCGTTTAAACATTCATTTTAAAAAACCAACCAACCAACAAACAAACCCCACCAAACAAAAAAAAACCAAAACAAGAAAAAACCCCAAAACACCAAAAAACCCCACCCCAAACAACCCCAAAGATATCACCCAGGTGATATTCTCACACTTCCTTTTCGCAAAACGTGACCCCGCGCAGGGACGAAACTGTCCGCGGAGCTTGTGGGTGCCCCGACGGCGGGGCCGAGCCGAGCCGAGCGACCGGCGCTGGGGCTGGGACGGAGGCGCGGGGCTGCCGATGCTGCTTCCGTTGGCTGCATCGGGTCCCACAGAGAGACCTTACACCGGGTGCATGTAATTTGCAGGGGAACTGCGGAGGTAAATACCCCAGGAAACGTGGTGGATGCAATGGAAAGGCACTGCGCGCCCTGTTCGCAGCTGAACCTCCCCGTCACGCTTCGCTGTCTGTCCCATAGAGGACAGTTCAAGGCCATGGGTCGTGGAGGGTCGAAGCACAAATACACACGCGGGTTTCCCTGGCCGCGGTGGTGACAGCAGCGGCAGAAGGGGAACAGCCCGCAGGGGCTCCTCTGGCTTTCGGATAAAGCCGCTTTCCATTTGGGTTTCCTCCGGGGTGCGTAAACGCCTCTAGGGCGAGCACAGCCCGGCTGCCCCAGGAGGGCGGCGGGGCGNCGCGTGGGACGCGCTCCCGTCCCCGCCGGCTCGCTTCACGCACACCCACGGCCGAGGAGCTGCTGTCCGGGGGCTTGAGGTGGCGAACAGCCGAGCTCCGGCGGCCTGCGGAAGGGCCGGGGGTGCCGGGGGGCTGGGTGGCATCCCAGGTGCCCCGCTCAGAGGAGAGGGGCTGGCTGCAAATGTCATCCGGACCTCGCCGCCG
>VZRJ01000265.1:231729-326138 GCA_013397565.1 Ptilonorhynchus violaceus | reverse complement strand
GAGGGTGGCTGGGCACTGGAACAGGCTCTCCGGGGAAGTGGTCACAGCACCAAGCCTGGCAGAGCTCAAGGAGTGTTTGGACAATGCCCTTGGGCACAGGGTGTGACTCTGGGGGTTGTCCTGTGCAGGGCCAGGAGTTGGATGGGATGATCCTTGTGGGTCTCTTCCAGCTCAGGACATTCTGTGATTCTGTCACTCTGTTATTCTGTGATTCTGTCACTCTGTGATTCTGTGCCTCCGTGGCCCAGAGCAGTTGGGTGTTCCAGTGTGTTTGGACCTCTCCATGACACCCCCAACTCGGCCCTTCCTCACTTCCCTGCTCTTCCCCTCATTAACATCCCACACCCCAGTGAAGCCTCTCCCATTCCCTGAAGCCGGATGACCGTGTGTTGTCTCCACCTCTTCCTTGGGGCTGCCCCGGACCCTGGTCTGGGGCCACCTGACCGAGGACGAGCACCAAAAGCCCCCTGCTGCCCGAGGACTCTGTCACAGCCCCACGGAGCCGGGATCCGTTCCGCCCGCCGCCTTCTGCAGCTCGGCGAGGGGAATGAACATTCCATAGAAGGGGAGGGATCTCTGCCAGGCGCTGCAGAAATGGGACACAGATGGTGCCTGGAACGAGAGCGGAAGTTTATTTGGGGGCTCTGGGGGTGACGTTGCAGATCCTGCAGCAGATGACAGACACCAGCATTTCAGAGCTGGTGAGGAGTTCGGTTTGAAGGAGTCTCTGTCCGCTATTGGTTTGACTGAAGAAAAGGGAAAAAAAAAGGAAAAAAAAAGAGGAAAACTTTACCTTGATAATATTTTAAGGATAGGAGTGTTTAAACCTGCTTTTATTCATGTGGAGGTCTGGTTTTTCTGACATCCTAATCTTGATCCCAGCTGTTTGTTGGCTGCTTGGTCAGCCAGGGTGGTCGTGCAGGTTGCCCAGGTGGACACTGCTGATGGAAAAACATGAGGATGGAATTGGCCATTTCCCAGGCTTTTCCCTGCTCTATGCATAAACTCCTGTCTTTGTCCTCTACTCACTGAACAGCTGGAAGAGATTCCTGGACATCTCCTAGTGCAACCTCCTGCTCTGGCAGGGCCACCAAGAGCCAGTCAACCAGAGCCACATCCAGGGGGCTTTTTAAAATTTCCCAGAATGGAAACTCCACAGCCTCTCAGGGCAACCAATCCCTTTCATCCTCTCCTCGTAAGAGAAATTCTCGAGTCCTTTCATCACCTTCAGTTGGGCCTGTTCAGCCTCAAGAGGAGATGACTGAGAGGGGCCCTCATCCCCGTCNCATCCAGGGGGCTTTTTAAAATTTCCCAGAATGGAACCTCCACAGCCTCTCAGGGCAACCAATCCCTTTCATCCTCTCCTCGTAAGAGAAATACTCGAGTCCTTTCATCACCTTCAGTTGGGCCTGTTCAGCCTCAAGAGGAGATGACTGAGAGGGGCCCTCATCCCCGTCTGTCCCTGTCTGCAGGGAGGGGTTAGAGGATGGATTCAGGTTCTGCTTTGTGGGGCCCAGCAATGGGACAAGAGGAGCGGGCAGGAACTGATGCCCAGGAGGTTCCTCTTGAATTTGGGAAAAAACTTCACTATGCAGTGACCATGCACTGAACAGAGACCAGAGAGGGTGTGGAGTCTCCCTCATTGGAGATATCCCAGAATCATCTGGACACAATCCTGTGCCCTGTGCTCTGGGATGGCCCTGCTTGACCAAATGACCCCACTGTGGTCCCTTCCAGCCTGACCAGTTCTGTGACTCTGTGATCACTTTCCTGGCCCTTGGCCGGACTCTATCCTGGATGTCCAGGTCTCTGTTGTGCTGGAGAGCCCAGGCCTGGGCAACCAAAAGTGCAGGAAAACTCTGCTGAAGCCCGGGATCGAACCAGGGACCTTTAGATCTTCAGTCTAACGCTCTCCCAGCTGAGCTACTTCAGCTTGGCTGTGGCTGAAATTTTCCCAAAACCTGTTGAAATACAAGGATCTTTCAGCCTTTTCAGGCAGGCTGTAGTCAACTTTAGCTTGAGAGTCAAAGACATTTTTCCAGGGAACAGGATAGAGACAGGTTGGGATCAAAAGCAATGGTTCAAGGAACCAGCACAACTTCCCTGGAAGTGTCCAAGGCCAGGTTCGATGGGGCTTAGAGCAACCTGGGATAGTGGAAGGTGTCCCTGCCCACGGCAAGGGGTGGGAATGAGATGATCTTTAATGTCCTTTCCAACCCAAATCATTCCATGATAAACCAGAGCTAAAATCTGCAGTTAAACAGCAGCCTTGATCTGGGAACCAGCTGGGAGCAGCAGCACTGAACAGAATTTTCCTGACACCTTTTCACAGAGCCCACGGAAGGATCTGGAATTATCCATGGAGCCTGGCTAATCTTTCCACATCAATCTGTCTCTCTCCACCTAAGGAACGCGAGCCAGGCATCTTCATGCAGTGAAATGGGAGATGTTTGCCCAGCCCACTGACTTATCCTGGAAATAATTCGCTCCCAGGACAATCTAGCATCTTCCACCAGCTCCGAATTCACATCTTCCCAAAATACATATGTGAAATGCACAGTAAGTTTTCCGTGTCTGTTAAAAATCTGGTAGTGAAAGGTGTCAGGAATATATTTAATCTGGGTTTGAGTGTTCAGCTTGACAGCAGCTGATATTTCCTCACAGAGATCTATTAGATAACAGTTCCTGATATCTCGTGCTCCCAAATTAGGCCATGGAAGCTCTTGTAATATCCAGACATCAGGATCATTCCCTAAGTGGGTTTTCTTTCTCCAAAAGCACTTCCAGCACTGGATCCCTGTGGTGACCCCAGCCATGGTCACTGAGGAACTGGTCACTCATGGGTGGCTGAGGCTCTCAGCACCTTTGTGCTTCTGAGGTGGGGAGGTTTTGGGGCAGCTGAGCAGGGCTACAGAATGTCTGCTTCTTGACTTAGAAATATTCTCCTCTGTGGGACCTAAACCAGGCCGGATCCAGCTCTTGACAGCTCTGTGGTGCCAAGGAAAAGGTGGACAAAACAAATCCAGGGCATGGCTAAAGACCACGGCCGACAGACCACACAACCCCAAAAACCACTCCCGAAACCACTTCCATTTGGTGTCTGGTAGAGCTGCTGACGTGAGAGGAATCTACAACATTGCTCAGGAAGTTGGAGCCACAGGACAGCGAGCAGGTCTCAGCCCTGAAGTGGGAATGAGCATTCCTTGTCTATCCCATTGAATGTCTCTCTCTCCCCCCCCTTGAGCTCAGGATCCATAAGAAGAAGGAAGTTGGAATTTTTTCATTTCTTCACGAAGGAGGATGAGGAAGAAATCATCCCCAAACCAAGGCTGCCTGTTCAGAGCGGGGCTGGTTATTTTTACCTACAGAAGATTTTTAAAGGAGCAATTTCTTGAGCTCAGTGAGTGTGAATCTTACCAGGATAGCTTGGATCAGCCTTTAGGAACAGAAAACTCTTCCTCGTCTGTTTTTCCACACTTGGATCCTGGAGGAAAGTGGGAAAAAGGATTGCACAGCCAGATGATTTATTAGTTGGTTATTGTGGAGTCCATCCTGGGTGTTTACTCACATGTAAAGCTTTGCTTTGAAGGATTACCAACGTCTGCAGTGTGGACTTGCTCCAGGCTTAATTTTTCTCCAAAGATTCTGTCTTTGAAGGCAAATCAAAACAGGCCAATGTCTATTTTGAAACATCAGTGCCTCTAATTCCGTGAAATAGCGCAGGTTCGCTCTTCCCTGAAGAGCTGGGAGCTGTTTAGTGTTACCAGCGCTGATGATTTCCAAATTCCTGGAAGGCCAGGTGGGAACCTCAGTGTGACAGGGAGCAAAGACCACAAGAGAAGACCTGGCAGGACTTTTTTAGTGTAAAACTCAGCAATTTTGAAAAGGTTCCTGGGGTGGGATTCCTCTCGCCTGACTTCTCAGGGGCCAAAAAAGGCAAATCTCTAAACCTGACTCAATCATAGAAACGTTTGGGTTGGAAAGGACCTTCAGGATCGTTTCATTCACGCCCAGAGGAGCCAGGTTTTGTGTCTCCATGGAGTTTTCCAGAGTCTGTATTATGCCCAGTACAAAGTTAGGCTGGGTCCTCTTCAAAGTTTCCTCCAAATTCTGTATGACTAAAACCTCACTTTTGGATCTTCACCAATCTGATTCATTTCCCGCTCTTCCTGAGCTTTTGGGGAGGGAGATCAATGCCTTTGGATTCAGGTCTACGTGGCTGGAAGGAGCCAGATGAAAGCCTTCTCAAGGCCAGTGGTGCCACCTAATGGGAAAATTCCCAGGGAATCAACGCCTCGGAAGTTCAGTCCTTAACTGGAGTGTTGCTAGGTGACGTAGGGATGGAAATGAGGAGCTCTGACGTCAGTCCCCCTTTTCTGCTGCCTTACGACCGCTCCTCCGTCAATCCCTTCCCTCTTCCCAGGCATCCGAGCCACACACGGGAGACCGCCCCGGGAAATTCGTTTTATTTCCTGCTTAAATCCGCTCTCAGCAATCCCTGAAGCTCCCGAGGGGTTTTTCGTCCTTCTTGACGCTCATTCTGGAGAGGAAATGATCCCAGATTTTGGGATTATGGAGAGCCAGGCAGAGAACAAGATGGAATGAGGAGCTGCCGTGGGAGAGATCAGGACTCTGGGGGGTTTCTGAACTGCAGGTTTTGCAAATGAGGGGTGAGGGAGGCTCTGCCTTGCAACCACCATGCTCAGATCCTCATGGAATCACAATTGTTCTGCAAAGGGAGCAATAATATCTCAAATATCCCAAAAGTTCCCACCTGGCAACCCCCTGCAGCCACTCCAAATCATGGATAACCATGAGAGTGGGCAGGAATGAGCTGCCAAGCCTATCCTGGTCTCCAGGGATTGTTGTATTCCCTGACTGTGTTGTCTTCCCAATGCCCACACCTGTTTTTCCATGGCAGTCCCACTCATCACTGCCTCCCTGCCACCTTTATTTTTCAGGAATGTGGTACTGGGGTTTGAGCAGGGTCTTGGTCTTTCTCAGGTCTCATCTCAGCTCTACCATCGATGATCATAAATTCGAAGCTGTCTCAGCCAGGCTTTCTCAATTTTCAATTTTCAGAGGTTGCAAAGGCAGTTCCAAGATTCCTTCAATTTTTCCTGGGATGAAGATGTTTACCAGGGCTCACAAGAAGAAAATTATGTAATATGATGTTAAAGCATTGTTTCTGCTGATCTTGGGGAGAGGGTGCCAGTGAAGGTAGGGGAGGATCTGATCCCTCTCTCAGCACCTCACTGAGCCAAAATGTCACCAACCACAGGCAAGAAGGGACCTCACAACCCCCCTGTGCAATCCCATGACTGGAAAAGGGATTAACATTTAGGGCAAAGGGGAGAAACCTTTGATTAAGCAGCCTGGAATCATTAATTCCAGCAAGGAGCTGAGCTCCGCTGGCCATGATGACTCTGCAGATGTGGCTGGAGCTGCTCAAAGCCTCCAGCACCGCCTGGCAGAGGGGTCAGGCACCAGTGATTGTCCTCAGAGCTCAGAGGGGCAGAAAATCATGGAATGGTTTGGGTTGGAAGGGACTTTAAAGATTATCTCGTTCCAACCCCTCTGCCATGGGCAGGGACACCTTCCACTATCCCAGATTGCTCTAAGCCCCATCCAACCTGGCCTTGAACACTTCCAGGGATGGGGCAGCCACAGCTTCTCTGGGCAACCTGTGCCAGGGCCTCACCAGCCTCACAGGGAGGAATTCCTTCCCAATATCCCATCTAACCCCACCCTCTGGCAGTTTAAAACCATCTCCCCTTGTGCTGGCACTCCAGATCCTTGTCCAAAGTCCCTCTCCAGCTCTCTTGGAGCCCCTTTAGGCACTGGAAGGAGCTCCAAGGTCTCCCTGGAGCCTCCTCTTCTCCAGGCTGAACACCCCAATCTCTCCCAGCCTTTTCTCATGGGAGAGTTCTATCTGTCTGATAATCCTTGTGGTTTCCTCTGGACTCACTCCAGGCCAGACAGCCCCAAACACCAGTGACTCAACATTGCCACCAGTTTATAGGGCAGTCCATGACATAGGACTGTGAACAGGCAGGGGAAAGAACAAAAAACCCTTTTATATCACTATTTTTGCTTGAATTGTAAAACCCTGTCCCTGTTTCACAGGCTCAGACTGGCTGAGGTCGGAAGGGACCTCATGGAGGTTCCTTCTCCAAAGCCCTGCTCAAGCAGCACCTACAGCCACTTGTCCAGGAAATCATCCAGGTGCCTTGGGAATATGGCTGAGAAGGGGAACACCTCACTCTCTCAGGACAACCAATCCCAGCTCTCTCATCCTCTCCTCACAGCAGAGATGCTCCAGTCCCTTCTTCCTCCCGCTGGCCCTTGGCTGGACTCTCTCCTGGATGTCCAGGTCTCTGTTGTGCTGGAGAGCCCAGGCCTGGGCACCCAAAAGTGCAGGAAAACTCTGCTGAAGCCCGGGATTGAACCAGGGACCTTTAGATCTTCAGTCTAACGCTCTCCCAGCTGAGCTACTTCAGCCCTGATACCTGCCTTGGTTTCCCTAAAAACAGCAGGTAAACACACTGGAACCCTTCAGCTTGGAAAATATAAATTTTAGGGAGAGGGCTTGATTCTAGGTCTGTTGAGATTCACACTAAAAATCACTCTTTTTGATAGGATATTTTTTCTTTTCCCAAAAGCCAGTTTTGATTTTCCCCTTGGCCATAAATGCATGGGTCAGCTTTTTTACCTCTTCTCAGGGCAGTCCATGATGTAGGACTAGGAATAGGCAGTGGAAAGAACAAAAATCCCTTTCTACCACTATTTTTACTCGAATTGTAAAACCCTGTCCCTGTTTCACAGGCTCAGACTGGCTGAGGTCGGAAGGGACCTCATGGAGGTTCCTTCTCCAAAGCCCTGCTCAAGCAGCAGCTACAGCCACTTGTCCAGGAAATCATCCAGGTGCCTTGGGAATATGGCTGAGAAGGGGAACTCCTCATTCTCTCAGGGCAACCAATCCCAGCTCTCTCATCCTCTCCTCACAGCAGAGATGCTCCAGTCCCTTCCTCCTCCCGCTGGCCCTTGGCTGGACTCTCTCCTGGATGTCCAGGTCTCTGTTGTGCTGGAGAGCCCAGGCCTGGGCACCCAAAAGTGCAGGAAAACTCTGCTGAAGCCCGGGATTGAACCAGGGACCTTTAGATCTTCAGTCTAACGCTCTCCCAGCTGAGCTACTTCAGCCCTGATGTCTGCAGTTGTTCCTCTAAAAACGACAGGTAAACACACTGGAACCCTTCAGCTTGGAAAATATAAATTTTAGGGAGAGGGCTTGATTCTAGGTCTGTTGAGATTCACACTAAAAATCACTCTTTTTGATAGGATATTTTTTCTTTTCCCAAAAGCCAGTTTTGATTTTCCCCTTGGCCATAAATGCATGGGTCAGCTTTTTTACCTCTTCTCAGGGCAGTCCATGATGTAGGACTAGGAATAGGCAGTGGAAAGAACAAAAATCCCTTTCTACCACTATTTTTACTCGAATTGTAAAACCCTGTCCCTGTTTCACAGGCTCAGACTGGCTGAGGTCGGAAGGGACCTCATGGAGGTTCCTTCTCCAAAGCCCTGCTCAAGCAGCACCTACAGCCACTTGTCCAGGAAATCATCCAGGTGCCTTGGGAATATGGCTGAGAAGGGGAACACCTCACTCTCTCAGGGCAACCAATCCCAGCTCTCTCATCCTCTCCTCACAGCAGAGATGCTCCAGTCCCTTCTTCCTCCCGCTGGCCCTTGGCTGGACTCTCTCCTGGATGTCCAGGTCTCTGTTGTGCTGGAGAGCCCAGGCCTGGGCAACCAAAAGTGCAGGAAAACTCTGCTGAAGCCCGGGATTGAACCAGGGACCTTTAGATCTTCAGTCTAACGCTCTCCCAGCTGAGCTACTTCAGCTTGGCTGTGGCACCAATTTTCCCAAAACCTGTGGAAACTTTCAGCCTTTTGCTGTTCAAACTGGATTGCCCAACACCCCTCCAATACGATTTTCATGGAATCATGGAATGGTTTGGGTTGGAAGAGACTTTAAAGATCCTTCTTTAAAGGAAGTCCAGTTCCAACCCTCATCCATGGGTGGGGACACCTTCCACTACTCCAGGTTGCTCCAAACCCCATCCAACCTGGCCTGGAACACTTCCAGGGATGGAGCATCCACAACCTCTCTGGGCAACCTATTCCAATGGTGTGACTGACCACACAACAAAGCAAGAGAGAACAAATTTCAGGAAAACCCTGGCCAGGAGCAGCCTCTCCCCACAAATAAAAGACCTCCACAGGTCTCCCTGCTGGAGCATCAGCTGGGAATCCGACATGGAAAACAGACCTGAAAACTTTTCAGTTCTCTTGGACTATTAAGTCTTGTATTGCACCATCAAGTGCAATTGTTTAACTACACTTAAATCACCCTAAACTACATAAATTGCCTCCGATGATCCCTCTTCTTTCCAATTGCTGACACTTTTTTGTTTCAGAACACAGCAATCTTGTTATCTTCTATATAATTACATAACATATGTAGTTCATTGCTGCCTCTCCAATAAATAAGAGTTTTGTTCCCCAGAATGCATCCAGTCACACCTCATTTTCCCTGTCTTTGATTGTTTGCATTTGGAAATGATTGGGGGGGTATATTTGTGCTTAAACGTAAAGGGTTTGGTACAAAATAAAAGAGCAATTTGCCCATCTAAATGCTCTAAGTGTTCTAAATGTTGTTGTTTAACAACTTGACTTTTAATCAAAGTCCCCAAAACTGCAAAGAACAAAGAGTTTGTTGTTTGGTTGTGCAGCTGTTTGGGAATCGAGCTCCAGCTTCCTGAGCATTTCTTGAGCCAGGGATTTCAGGGGACCCCTGGAGAGGGCCCTCACTCAAAGCACTCCAAAAATCTGTAGGCACATCTCATTCCAACCTCCTTCCACTATCCCAGGTTGCTCCAAACCCCATTCAACCTGGTCTTGGACACTTCCAGGGATGGGGCAGCCACAGCTTCTCTGGGCAGCCTGTGCCAGGGCCTCACTGCTCTCATAAGGAAGAATTTCTTCCCAATATCCCATCTAACCCTGCCCTCTGGCAGTTTAAAACCATCTCCCCTTGTGCTGGCACTCCAGATCCTCGTCCCAAGTCCCTGTCCATCTCTTTTGGAGCCCCTTTAGGCACTGAAAGGGGCTCTAAGGTCTCCTGGGATCCTTCTGTTCTCCAGTCTGGACATTCCCATCTCTCCCAGCCTGGCTCCAGAGCAGAGGGGCTCCAGCCCTCGGAGCATCTCCGTGGCCTCCTCTGGACTCGCTCCAGCAGCTCCACATCCTTCCTGTGTTGGGATCCCAGAGCTGGATGCAGCACTCAAGAATCCCTCCTCCCATTAGGTCTGGCTGCTTCCAGAGTGGGATCCAAAGCTTTACCCAGTCTTAAGTCTGGCTGTGTGATTCAGCTTCATTCTTTGTCCTTAAAAATCAGGTAATCTCCGACAAGGAAAAAAACCTGGATGTGAGAGATGGGAAAGGACTGTGGCATGTGGCAGTAAAATGCATGGAGGACGGGAGGATCTGCATTTCCATGGATATCACAGCTCTGATCCTGTCCTGCCATGCTGCTGTGTCTCAGCACCGGGAAGTGCTTTCCTTACCTTGGGAGACTCCCCCAGGTACTCACCCCTTTCACATTTGGGGTGTGTGCTGCAACTTCCCGTGGCTTCTCCTCCACAATTCCACCATTTCCTGTGGCTGAGTCTCAGCTGTGAATTTGGCAGCTCCTGCGACGCACGATGAGCTTCCCTGGGCAGGCAGACATTCCCTGCCAAGATCCGAGACGGTGAGTGCCAGCTGGAGGAATTTCATAGGATATGTTAGGAATGGGGCGAAACATGAGCCTCAAATCCGTTGGGAAGGCAGGTGGTTAACACCAGGCTGCTGGGAGGTCTTCACTTAAGATCCAGGCCTGGAAATAGCTCCTGGAGGAAGGTGGCTAAGCCAACCTACTCCCGGAAAATTTGCTGCTCGAGACGCGTGGGACGTAAATTGGATCTTGCTCTTGGAGTTAGGCAGGAGAGGAGGTTCAAGTCCTCAGTCTGTCTGAAAGACCAGAACTCTCAGAACTCACTCACCAGGTATCCTGGAGACCTTATTGTGGCCTTCCTGTCCCTAAAGGGGGATACAGGAAAGCTGGAGAGGGGCTTTTTCCAATGGCAAGCAGTGATAGGACAAGGGGAACGGCTTTAAGATGAGAGAGGGTGGACTTAGATTGGATATTAGGAAAAACTTCTTCCCTGTGAGGGGGGGGAGGCCCTGGCACAGGTTGCTGCTGTGGCTGCCCCATCCCTGGGAGTGTCCAAGGCCGGGTTGGAGCAACCTGGGATAGTGAAAGGTGTCCCTGCCCAAGGCAGGGGGTGGGAATGGGATGATCTTTAAGGTCCCTTCCAACCAAAACCATTTCATGCAACTCCCAGAGAACACAAACGGGATCAAGCCCTGCAGACAACACAATCCTGGGAGAGCAAAGCCCCTTAGTGGAGCCATCTCCCCATCTCCATTTGGACATGTGAAACACGGGGATAATTGGGCTTCCCTTTCCCTAGGGTGTTGGAAGGGCATTGCTTCAAAGCCAGAGACATCCTCCAGCCATAAACAGGATAATGGCTTTAATAACCCAGCTCCGAGCCGTGCAATTGATTCTCCATGGATAATGTGTTCAGAGGAAAATGGACCCGAGCTGGATGGGAAGATTGGCAGCTTTGGGAGTGAAAACATTGACCTAAAAGGACTCTTGGTAGCTTAAATGGGACTGACATTGGTGTCCAGGATCAAACAGCCAGCCAGGATCTGGAGGAAAGGAAGCCTTGTTCTTTCTCTTTCCCTCATATTTCTCATGTTGGCAGGTGCCAATAAACCCTCTTGACACCCTGAATGTCAAATAATAGTTCCATATCCCCTCCTTGCCCCGAATAATGTTTTCCTTCCCCACTTTCCAGCTTCTCCTGCCGGCACCAAACTTTCACCCTTCGTCGGGAGAGAGGAGTTAAAAAAAAAAATAATAACCTTCCAGCCACAAAATGCCATGCTCTGACTTCGCCAAACCACGATCCCCCAGGTGGGAAACGGCAGCGAGCGGAGCCTGTAAACAGAAAATAGCAGAGCGACTCCCACTCTGCGGAGCTGCTGCCTCTGCCTCCCGAGGCAGCTCAGGGCTGAGTCACAGCTCAAAGCATCTCCCTCCCAGGGGTGCAGGGGGGCCCACGGCCTTCCCCCGCCGAGGAGGTGGCTGATGCAGCCCCCCGGGCACTGCCTGTGAGTCAGGAGACCCCACGGAGTCAGAAATAGCCCCAAGGAAGGGGGTGAAGCCACCTGCGAGCTCCTGCTCATCTGACATTTAAAGGGGGTTTTAGCCCAGGAGGGTGCAGCGCTTGTAGAGGGGTGAAATGGGGGGAGAAGCCTCCATCGGTCTCCTCGTGGCTGTGGGAAGTCTGTGAGGCCAAATCTTTTGGGGGATGGTCGCAAATGGGAGCCACGTGAGGTTTTGGGAGGGTGGTCAGACCTGCTGCCACATGCACGGCTTTTTCCTGCATAGGAATCATTTCAGGATCAGTGGTCAGGCCAAGAGCAGCGTGTGGGGGAGATTCCAGGGATTTAGCCACAGACCAGTGTCGCTGGGGATGATTATGCAAATGAGAATAACTAAATCCGTGGATAATTTGTCCTTCACATTTGCTCCCTGGGTGATTTTATGCCTTCTTTAATCCCTCTGACTGAGGGCTGTCCCCGCTGAAATGTCCTAGAGCTGTGGCAAAGGGTGGGTTTGTATTTCTTACCAATTCAGTGCCTCATCCCTCCCCTAAAAAATGGAAAATGTGTGAACTGAGGGTTCCCACATACAGGAAGACAAGTCTAAATATAAGGTTATGAAGCAAAGGGTTTCTTTTTTTTATTTAATATGGATGAAATTGAGGGGGGGAAAATAGTTTGGCCCTCAGTCTGAATTTTTTAATTATTTCAGCACCCATCCCTCTATTTCTGTTAGTAAAGGATTTTAATTTAATTGGATAATTATGGAATGGTTTGGGTTGGAAGGAACCTGGAAGATCATCCAGTTCCACCCCCTGCCATGGGCAGGGACACCTTCCACTGGACCAGGTTGCTCCAAGCTCCATCCAGCCTGGCCTTGAACACTTCCAGGGATGGGGGAGCCACAGCTTCGCTGGGAATTTCATTTCAGGGCCTCACCACCCTTTCAGCAAAGAATTTCTTCCTAATACCCCATCTAAATCTACCCTTTTTTAGCTTTTTTTCCACCAGATTAAAGGGTGAACTTCAATTTTAATCCAAATAAAGGCCCTCCTGATGGTTAACAAGGTAGAGGGAAGAAAAACCACCTCCCAAACCTCCCAGTAGCTCCTAAGCTCTACATTCCTTAGGCCTTAGATTTATTCCAAACACATAACTATGATAATCAAGCAACAGCCAGAGGGAAAAGAGGAAAAAAAAAAATGGAAAAAAAAGATGTTGTCGAAAAGTTTTGCAAACAAGCAAACTCTGTGTTTGCTGAGTCTTCCCCCATCTGCTGCGTTTCACTCTGTTCTCACAGCCTCGAGTAACAGACCCCAGCTAATTGCACAGTTTTGCCTGCAAATCCACAGCCTGGTTGTTTTTAGCCAACTTTGCTTTTTTTTTTCCCCCCTAGCATCTCTCCAGGATGTAGAAAGCCCATAATTTTCCCACCTTCCTAATGGCAGCAGAAGCGCTGGCAGGGGGTTGGTGTGTCCATTAGGGCAGAACAGGGAGATTTGTCCCCAGATGATGTGGACCGCAGCAGTTGGCATCTCCCGTGGGTGGTGAGGCCTAAGAGTGAGACCTGAATAATTTTATTTGGGTTTCAGGCCACACCCTCACCAAGGTGTTTCTGGAGCTCTGGGTGTGACCCACCACCTGTAGGGCGGAGTTTATGGATTTTGGGACATTCTCCTTTCTTTCTGGGTCGTGTGGGCAGCGAGAGTCCACTCTCCTCTCTCACCTGCCTTCCAGCAACACAAAAATAACAACCACAGACTCAGAATTGTTGGTGTTGGAAGGGACCTTTAAATCCTCTCATTCCAACCGTCTGCCATGGGCAGGGACGCCTCCCACTGGACCAGGTTGCTCCAAACCCCATCCAGCCTGCCCTTGGGCATCTCCAGGGATGTGGAATCCGATCTCCCAATGACTCAGCCTGTGAGAAGGGGCCTGGGGTTTCATCTGAGCGATTTTTCCTCCCTAAAATGGAAGGATAGAGGCTGGTAACTGATAACACAGAAGGATTAAAAAAACCCCCAACCTTCTGTTAATTAAATAGCTGAGTTTGAGAAATGCCAGCCAAGTATTGTATGTAGAGAGGGCTATAGATACCCAGGCTTAGAGGCAGATAAGCATTCCTAAAATAAAAATTATTCTTTCCACCATATAGCACAAATATCTGTAAAGTTCTGGGCCAGCCTTGCCAATAAATGATATTTTCCCAGCAGCAGTGGGAGTCTCTTCTGCTGGCAGGATCCTGTCGTGCGGGACACGCCGGGATGTCTCCTTATCACACTGACAGCGTGAAAAAACTGGTGGGGATAATCTCCCCACGCAGCTGCTGGGCTTCCCCCACGAGCAGACACGGCCCACTCGTGGGGTGGGTGGGGGTTTGCAATGTAGGGCATGGCAAAACCTTTGCTTTGTGAGGGTGAACTTTCTGCTGGGTGAGTGACAAGTGTCCCTCTCTGCACCCTCAGCAGGTCTGGCGGACACCGTCACCTCCAGGGCTGCCTGGTTAAACCCAGGACTTCAGGGCGAGGAAGAAGAGTTGAGTGTGTAAAAGCGGGTGAGAAATCGGAGCAAGGTGAGCAGTTCTCACCTAAACGGGTTTTTTTTCAGCTTGTTCTGGGGCAGGAACGTTGCAGGGTCAGGATGTGGAGGAGCGGCCATCCCTGGAGGTGTTCAGGAAACGCCTGGAGGTGGCACTCGGTGCCATGTGCTGGGTGACAGGGTGGGGGTCCGTCAAAGGTTGGGCTTGATGATCTGAGAGGTCTTTTCCAACCTAAATGGTTGTGTGATCCTGAGATTCCCAGCCTGCCAGCAGCCTGAATTGTGATGGGTGCATTGGAAAAGGCACTAAAGCCAGAGGAACCCTAAAAATTTCTCTTTTAATTCCTTCAGAGGGGTGGAGCACTGCTCCTATGAGGAAAAACTGGGAGAGGTGGGGTTATTTAGCGTGGAAAATAGAAGGATCCAGGAAAAACTTATTGAAGCCTTTCAATCCTTAAAAAAGACTTATAAGAAAGATGGAAACAGTTTTTAGTAGGGTGTGTAGTGACAGGACAAGGGGTGATGGTTTTAAACTGAAAGAGGGGAGATTTAGACTGGCTCTAAGGAAGAAATCTTTTATGGTGGGAGTGGTTAAACACTGGGGGAGGTTATCCAGAGAAGTGGTGGATGCCCCATCCCTGGAAACATCCAAGGTCAGAGGGGACAGGGCTCTGAGCAACCTGATCTGGTTGAAGATGTCCCTGATCATTGCAGGGGGTTGGACTAGAGGACCTTTAAAGGTTCTTTAAAACCCAAAGCATTCTATGATTCTGTTATGAAGCGTGACCAGCTCAGATGGATTTGTCTAAGATGAGATGAGGTGGATTCCAACTCAAATATCTCCAAGTTGGTGATTCCAGGGACAGTCCCTCCTGGTTCTTGTCTTAGATTGCCAAGAAAACAGCCAAGTCATGGCTCCCTCGAGATAGACAAGTGTCCCCATTCCCCATTTCTTTCACAGGGCCAAACCATTTTGCTGTTTACTTGTTTTGGTTGCTGCCAACCAAGGCAGGACCGAGGTGGGTTAAGGTTAAACCCTGCCTGGCCTAAGAACATCCAGCTGGATGTCACAGGCCCCCACAAGTCCAGACTGCTTAAAACTCTTGCCCAGAGGGTGAAGTCTGCAGTGTCCCATCGTCCTGATGGGTTTGATAGCTCGGCTATAAAATGAAGGATGTGCAGGTGCCTGATGTGATCACTGGTCCCTGCGTGTCTTTGTTTCTCTGGTCTGCCACAGCCGATTGAGCCCAGACACTGGGTCGGACACACAGCTCTGAAACAAGATAATAATTAATAAACTCCTTGAAAAGAAGAGTTCATCACTGAATGAGAAACTTTCAGTGTTTATAGATCAAAATACTACTAATAAAAATAATAATGATGAAAATAATTTTAAAAGGGGCATGTCTTGGTTGATTGCACCTTGAATCACAATTTTGGTTTTGTTCCCAGGTCTTTCCCATCTGTCTACCCAACCCAGGTCCTGACCTCTCCTAGCTTATTTTTCCTTATGGAACTCCATGTCCTGTCCCAAGGACCACCCAAGTATCGAGTTGGTGGGAATCCTCAGGCACAAGGAAATGTGATGAGCCTTAGCCCATCCAAGATGGATAAATGCTAATCAATGATTTGGGTGTCCAATTCCAAGTTCTTCTGGAAATAATTAAAAGACATCTTCACCCCACTTTCTCTTTTTCAGGGTGCCCAGCTTCTGCCAGGGTTGTGCCAGCAAACTAAAAGAGGAGAAATTTAGATTAGATATTAGGAAGAAGTTCTTTACTCAGAGGGTGGGGACAACCTGGGCCCTGGCACAGGTTGTCCAGAGAAGCTGTGGCTGTCCCATCCCTGGAAGTGTCCAAGGCCAGGTTGGATGGGGCTTGGAGCAACCTGGGATAGTGGAAGGAGGTTGGAATGAGATGGTCTTGAAGGTGCCTTCCAACCCAAACCATTCTATGATTCCATTCTGTGATTCCATGATAAGTAACTGCTTTCTTCTCCTATAAACTGACCTGGAAAAGTCCAGACACGTTTCAGGATATCAAAATCATGGGGAAATGATTCTGTCTCGGGAGAAGCCCTCTCTGTCCAGAGGACACACTACAAACCTACCAAGAAATAGCAAAATCCATTATTTCTCTCAGGGATGTATTCCAGGGCTTTAAGAAGGAAGAATTCCAAGGGTTTCAAAGGCAATCTGAAGTCTGTTTCTTGTAGGGATGGTTTGGGAAAGGAGCAGTGGGTTTGAGTCCATTCTGCTTCGTTCATTCAACCACTAAATCAGATGACAGGATCTTTATTAAAGCTGGAATTGGGGATAATTTGCATTTAGAAGCAACTCCAAATGCCCCTTTTTTTAGCATCAGCTCATTTGACACAGAGAGAGCGAAGGCCACATTTAACCAGAGTTCTCGCGTAGGAATCAGAGACCTTCTGGAATTTATCAAGAGCAGAGCTTAGATTGAAGATTTTCATCTCTCACTCCAATTTCATATGGTAAGAAATTTAACTAAGGCATATTTAAATGGTAATTAATAGAGTGTTATGGGGTTTTTAATTGGCAGTGTAGTAGCTCTGAAAGTCCCGGTATTATGTGCCAGACAGCTTGATGTGAGGTCACAGCTCTGAAGAGCATTTAGTGTAAAGCTCCAGCTCTGAGTCACTTGTACCTCTAAAAGTGTTCACTAAACCTAAATTCTCCTATTAAAAACAGATGAAAAATGCCTGTTTTGTAAATTCAAAATTATCACGGAGTTTGTCTTGGTTTCACAAATTGTTCCGTCTCAGACAGACAAACAAAAACCAGCAGGAAGCAGAAAATGTGTAGGAGATGCAGCCTCTAATTTAAAAAATATTTTGATTTTCTGATTGGAAATGACATTTATTCCATCAGAAGTACTTTTGAGCATAAATCAAAATCTGGGCACTGATGTGAAACATTCCCTTGGAGCGAAAGCTTTATCGGCTTTCCAGTTTAGCAGAGGAAAACAATGTTTGATCAGACTCTATGCAAAATAGGCCAGTGGGTTTTTTTCTTTCTGCTGCAGATCACAAGGAAAATAATAAATCCATTTTCCATGAGTTCTCCTGTTAAGGAGGTTCATATCTGGCTTGGAAAATGTGTTTATCAGAAACGAAGACGCGGGATCTGAAGGGAGTTTGTGATTTATAAATTTATAAATGCACTGATAAAGTTTCCCACTTCCAAAAACTGTTATGAGGCCTGTTCTTCCCTCGAACATCAATATTCAGAGTGGTTAGAAATTCCTTTTAGTATTCCACAAGCAATCCTTGACAAATTGGTCGGCCAGCAAGACGGGAAAGCTGCAGAAAATATGAGAGCAACTCAACAAGGTACGGAGACGACACTAAAATAACGCCGGGCTGCCCCACTTTTCCAGCCAAGTTCCTCAATATGTGCATAACTTCCAAAGTTGTGCTCCATGAGACAAAATTCCCAGTCGAGATTTATGGAGTGGACCAGGAGGTGCTGAAGGAATTGGGATTTTCTGCCTTCTAAAAGGAGATTTACAGGCGCGTGCACACCTCTATTTCTGCTCGGCTTCTAAGCAGAACACGAGCCATCCCTGCACCACACGATGGGGGAAACACATTCCCAGTTCATGGGAAAAGTTGGGAATGTCAGAATCTCTGCTGAGGAGATGACAAAGGTGCTGTTTTTGCATACCAAAATGCATGTGAAAATAGCTAAGAATAGATACCCACTGCAGAAAGGGAAAGTGAATTCCTGAGGGCTGCCCAGATGGGATTGGTTGGTCTTTATGAGCCTTGAGAGCAGATTTTGGAGGGGAGAATCTTTTTTTTTTTTCTTCGCTGACTTTGATAAGGCGATTTTATAGCCAAAAAGGGAAACTTCTGCTCTATGCTGCAGATCGGAAAATCAAATTTGTGAACTTACAAAATGATGGGATAAAAATTATCTTTTTGTTCTCAGTGGTGCCTGGCATGTTTAGCTTCGCCTTGAGGGCTTTATTTGATACTGATCTGATCTCTTTGTTCAGCCCCAATGAATAACAAGTGAGATGTGACTCTCTTTTGCAGAGCAGTTTTCATCTGGATGGAGCCTAAACCTGAGGGCTTAAACTTAGGAATGCGCTTGTCTCTTCTTGCTTGTTTACATGGATTTCCTCATTCCTGGAAGAAATCCCTCTTGGCTGATCTCGAAGGATTTTATTCACAAAAACTGAAATTCTTGGACAATCTACACCAACCTTTTCACTCACCTCAGCATTGGGAAGATTTTTCACAACTTTCTTCTGCAGGGCGAACTTGTGCCTTCTTATGATGCCTTCCACAGTCACAGAATCCTGGAATGGTTTGGGTTGGAAAGGACCTTAAAGATCATCCAGTTCCAACCCCCTTCCATGGGCAGGGACACCTTCCACTGTCCGACGTTGCTCCAAGTTTCATCCAACCCCTTGAATAATTCCAGGGATGAAGCAACAAATACTCCTGCAACCTGTAGTTCAACTCCCTCTTTTCAGAGCTTGGAATAAATCCATATGTGCCTGTGTGCAAACAGTGGGAGGGACACCACAAGCTAATCTGACCTTCCTAGGCCACAACTCTCCTAGCAAAAACATTCAGAAAATTTTTTCCAGCCACTATCCACAGTTTAGTCAACAGAGACCATCAAGAGCTGAAAAAAAACACACAAAGAAAAGCAAAATATGAGCTGTCTAACAGCAAACTCACTGCCGATGCACAATGCACAATTCAATTTTCAGGGCTGCTCTAAAACACCCAAAGCTGCTGCCTGCAGTACTCAAAGAGCTGTTGTTTTAACTTTCTACTTGCGTCAGTGTCTGGTACCTTTGAAGATGACAGTTTATTTGTAACTTATTCAACCTGATGCCTGCCGAGCAATGAAATGTGCCCCTGGGACGTTCTTTTTTTTTCTTTTTCCCTCTCCATCTCACATTTTCCATCCCTCATTTGTTTCAACGAGTTCCTAATGACTTTGCTTTGCCTCGCTCCTCTGATTGCTCCCGTCCCCAGGTTATTTACCGAGTGGAGGTGCTGCCGCGGAAAGGACAAACAGATTAAGGAGTTCAGCGCTCAGATGTGCCAATGGGAAAATTGCATCTCCCCTGTGCACATGGAAAAGGAACGGGACTGGAAGTGGCACAGCAATTAACCTTCGCTCTGCCTTCTGGATCGTGGGGATGAGGGAGCGGAAAATAACTCCTTTCTCCTGATTTTTTCAGGGAATATTAAAGTATTCTGGCTACAGAGAACATGTCATGGAAATAACAGCGTATTTTTATCTTTTACAGTTTATTAGGCGTGATGGGGGAGCCACTGTTTGAGAACACTGCCTAAACATGTTTGGGCTGAGAAAATGGAGCTGTAAATTCCTTTATGGAAAAGAAGGATTCTACCACCTGGAGGCACCAAAATTCTCCCATCATTTGTGAACCCTGGGTCTGTAGCCCAAATCCATCCACTGAGTGCTGCAATATTCCCAGTGCACCTGGATTAGTGCATCCCATAGTGGCAGTAAATATCCAATAGGCTTAACCTATAAACATGTATAGAATCGTGGAATGGTCTGGGTTGGAAGGGACCTTCTGGATCGTCTCATCCCAACCCTCTGCCATGGAGAGGGACACATCCCTAGACCAGGATATTCTGTTTAAATTTTTACCAGCTGAGGCCACAGGTGTTGCAATGAAAGATTGGAGGATTTCAGCAGCATGGAAGTCGAAGTTTTCCAACTTCTTAGAAAATTCTAGAGTTTTCAAAGCTGTTTTGGGATTGAATTCATCTTAACACATTTTCAGAAGCTGGAGACCTTCCAAAGGAATGAGGGCTTGTGGACATGTCACCAAGTACTTGTGAGTTCCTTCCAGCTCAGGATGTTCTGTGATTCCATGTGGGATATGCTGGACTGCAAAGTCTCATCCTCAACAAGCGAAATTCCTGTTAACTCAGAAGTTCACCGAAATAGAAAATTCGGAGTTAAAAATATCTCTCCAGCACCAGATGACTTTGTTCCCCGGAAAGTAGGGCTCGTCAAAGGAACCTGTTATCTGCTCGAGGAGATTTCATGTCTGGATGATGAGGAAAGTCATGATGACAAAACCTACTTTGAATTCTCTGGATTGTAACCGGGTGCCTTCTGGAAGCTGCTGCCATAAAAAGGAACAAAAAGACACGTCCTACATCGATTAAAACATTTGAATTTAAATGGGGAGGGAAGGATTTGCAGTGATTTGCGTTTTCGTTGCAATCACCCTAAAAGTAGATTCTGGGCTAATATTGTTCAATATTTTTATCACAAGGGGAAATGGGTTGAGAATGGGTTTAGATGGGATTTTGGGAAGAAATTCCTTAATGTGAGGGTGGTGGGGCCCTGGCAAATGTTGCCCAGAGAAGCTGTGGCTGTGCCATCCCTGGAAGTGTTCAAGGCTTGGAGCAACCTGGGATAGTGGAAGGTGTCCCTGCCCATGGCAGGGGGTTGGAATGAGATGATCCTGAAAGTGCCTTCCAACCCAAATAATTCTATGATTCCATGATCCTATATGGACTTTACTGTACAAAATAACATCATTCAAGTGGATAAGGAGATTTTTTGTGTAGTTTTTCAGCATTTAACACAGCATCTGAGATATCAAGGAGTGACAACTTTATAGTTTTGAGTTGTGCAAGAGAAAGTTATTTCCGAATCAAAGAGCTGGAAATTGAATTTAGTTGAGTTTAGCCTTGAAATAAGACAGTATTTCCAAAAAAGTGGCAGTAATTACATTCAGGGTAATTTAAAAGTGGAGGTAGTGGATTCAGTATTCCCTGGAATCTCTGAGACAGAAATAGGAGAATTAGCTGAAAATCAGGATTTACCACTGGTTGGTCCTTTTGAAAGACATCTAAATGAGGAAAAAAGCAAAAATCATCCATATTTCCACAAAACTGGAAGTTCCCAGATCCCAGAAGTCGCTCGGTAGATCTGACACTCTCGTGCGCTTCATTACTGGCTGGCAATTAGCAAGCTCATTAAGTGCTGGGTAATGAGAATGCTAATTGCACTGAGCAGCTGCAGGTGGCTCCCAGCACTCCCAGTTCTGGGGTGGATCCTCCATCTCACTGCCCAAGGCTGGGAAATATCCATCTTCCCAAATCCCCAGCTCTGTAACATCCCATGCTCAGAGCCATCTGCTCCAGAGTCGGGGAGGGCACAACGGATAAAACACCCAGCTCTGGATAAATCCAGCAAAGGACCAACATAACGTTGAAAAAGTGATCCTGGTTTTGAGAAACACAGCTCTGGACTCCATCAAAATCCATGGAATGCCTGTGCTGGCCACTGGTGAGGCACCTCCAATCCTGTTTTGGGATCTGTTTTGGGCCCCTCATTACAAGGAAGACATTGAGGGGCTGGAGTGTGTCCGGGGAAGGGAATGGAGCTGGGGAAGGGTCTGGAGCACCAGGAGTGGCTGGGGGAGCTGGGGGGGGCTCAGCCTGGAGAAAAGGAGGCTCAGGGGGGAACTTCTGGCTCTCCACGACTCCTTGAAAAGAAGTTGTGGTGAGGTGAGGGTCGGGCTCTTCTCCTGGGCAACAAGGGATGGGACCAGGAGCAATGGCCTCAAGCTGCACCAGGGGAGGTTCAGGTTGGATATTATGGAAAATTTCTCCACTGAAATATTGACTAAACATTGGAACATCTGCCTTGGGCAGTGGTGGAGTCACCAACCCTGGACGTGTTAAAAAACCAGGCTGACCTGGCACTTTGTGGTGTGGTTTAGTGGAATTGGTGGAAGTTCAGCTGGAGGTTGGACTTGATGACCTGGGAGGTCTTTTCCAACCTTAATGATTCCATGAACCTGAAGAAAATTTTAAATAAAATCTTTCGTTCAAAGGGGTCTGTCATTGTCACCTTTCTGCAACAAAAGGAGCACAATAGGAGCAGCGAGGTCGATTGTGGGAGAAGGGAAATAATAATTCCATGGGGTGCCTGCAGCACAGCGGGCCCTGGGATTCTTTTGGGAGGGGAACTGAGCCCTGGAGTGTCTAAACTGCACTTTTGGTTGGACTTTTAGGGGTTTTCTTCCCAAAGCTTTCATGCCTTTGGCTTGCAGTGATGAAAGATGAGGGCTCGTCCCAACCTTCCCCGTGTGAAATATTCCCATCGCTGTGGCAGCACTTGGAACCCAAAGTACAGATAAACCCCTGCAGCTTTGGATGTTAATTCAAAGCGAACCTTCCAGCGCTGAAAGTTCAGCATCATTATTAATGTAAAACCCTTTGAATGCAGCACTCCACCCCCAGCCCTGCACTCCGCACAATTGAACTCACTTTACTTTTATTTCATCTAATTGCAAGGCATTACTCACGAGAATGACGGATTTTATTGCTCACTATTATACAATTCCTGGATCCTCCAGTCCTAACAAAAAGAAAGTACAGATAAAGTTCTTTGAGAAAAAAAAAACAAAACAAAGAAGAAAAGGCTCCCTTTAATAACAAATGACTTAATTTTAAGAAAGAATTTTGATGCCAAGACACAACTTTTGCTGAATTTGCCCATTTGGTTCAAACTCTTCCCGTGTTTGACATCTAATAAATGCCACATGAAGTAATTGTGGAGTTAGCTTCAAATTTGTCACACTCGTGACTAATTCCTTTTAATTAGACTTAACAACATATGAGAAAAAAAAAGTCATCATTTGAAGTGAAAGCAGTGATGTATTGATTGCATGAGGACTTAACAGCACAAGTAGTCTTCTGGAAAATTATTGAAGTGAGCAAATTTTTAATTTGAGGCCATTTTCTTTCACTCTCTTGGGTCCCACTGTTCATAACAGCAAGATCCCTCCAGCTTTTCACTGCATCCACACTCACAGGTGCACAGAGTTTCAGGGAATTCTGCTCCTACAGGCGGTCACGTCAGGCATGTGAATTAAAATGATTCAATATTCTGATAAAATGAGGCATTTTGAAGATACCCAGAAGAGAAACAGCCCCCTTATCCCAGTTATTTTGCCCGCAGTTGATACGTGGCTGTAACAGCAAAGGCAAAAGCAATGGGAATTTTTCCTCAGATATCCAAGGAAATAAAATCTGAGAAGGCGGAATGTTGGCATCACCTTTCAGCGATATATCCATGACATCACTTGGGATCATCCTGTGCCGCTTCACAAAATCGTGACGCTTGCAAGGTTTCTTATTGCTCCTGAGTGTTTGAAAAGCTCCTCTTTGGAGGTTGTGTAGCTCTCTCCAGCTCAGAATTTCAACATTTTTATGTGAGAGCTGCCCTCAGCATAAATGAATTGCCCAAAATTGTGTCATCTTAACCCAGATCTTTTCAGAGCATCACTGCAGTTTATTTTTCAGCATCGCCACAGGCATGGAATCTGCAGCAATGTGGTGTTGTCACTGTAATTTTATCCATATTTGCTCGAAAAGGCTTTCCCTGGAATCTCCCCCTCTTGTTCTGCTTTTTGTACGGGAGTTCTAATGAAAATTTACTGAATTATCACTTAAGAGAGCCTGAGGAAAATATCATATCCTGGGAAAGTATCCAGATTAAAGCCATCCTTCAAATCCTACAGCGCACAGGTCATTCCCAGGCATAGCATGGGATGGCTGGTGAATCTGTGGGATCTTCCAGAAACTCAGGGAATTCCCAACATTTGCTTGCAAGCAGTTACTCCACCCTGAGCAGTTTGGATCTTCAGAGAACTCTTTTGGGAAGAGGGGTAGGAAATTAAACAAGGTTGAGAATTCAGCCTTAGATTTCTTCTTCTCCTTTCTTCATTCCAAAAGTGATTAATAGTGAATTTATTGCTGCTCATTAGTCCTATGCTAATGAACATCATCGTTAACATCTGAGTGATCCCTGAATTACTTAGGAAAGCAGTTTTCTTGTCCCTGTGTCCATTGCCAAGAGCTGATTTATAGGAATTTGTGAGGAATTCAGAGAGCAGGGATAGACCTGAGACCTGGGGCAGGCCAGAAGTTTGGAGTTCCTTTTGGGCTGAAATCTGGAATTTCTCAGCAGCAGCAGTTCCACAACGTGAAACTGCTTGTGTTTTCCTCCTTTTTTCAGGAGCTGAGGGGAAATATTCCCAAACCTGGAAGATTTTCCAGTGTTGATCACCCATTTTCTTGCACCCAGTCCATTCCTTTTTTCCTTTTGTTTTGCCATACAGTGGCAGTGTCCTATGGAATAAAGATCCTGTAGCAAGATAAAAACACTGACTCTTTGTTCAGGCTTTGGAATAAACTTAGGGATTTATGTATTTAATTCTGAAGTGACTTTTCCCCATCTTGTCCACTTATCTAATAAATCCAGGGGACAAAATCTCGCTGTGACACTCTGGAATTCTGGGAGACTTCAGTGCCTTCTGCAGGAACTTCTTTGAAGCCATTTTGGTGGAGAATTGCCAATGTGTTTTGGGCCTCCCATCCAGGCTTCTCCAAGAGAAATATTGTACAAGATTAGGTGAATTGGTGAATCCATAAAGCTGACCAGATGGATTCCTGGTCATTCCACACAGGATTTCTAGGGATAATTGCCACGTTCATGGTTCCTTCGCTGATTTAAAAAAAAAGCAAAACACAAAAAGCCAAAACTCGTTGGTTTATTTCTAGCTTGAACTGCAGAGTTAACTCATCTTACCTCCAAAAAAAAGCAGAGTTTTACTCATGTGGTTGAGTAAAGACAAGATAATATCCCAAAGCAAACAGGGAGGTCAGCTCCAAGTCCAGCCCTGTGCCAGCAGACAATTTCAACTCATTGGAGCTATAAAAAGGTGCCTGATCAGTGGATTGGAGTTGCATGGTGAACCCTGAATTAATTGATTCTGACTCCACAAACTTCTGGCGAGGAATTGAGTTGGGGCGGTTTAAAGCTCAAGCTGCTGTCCGAGACACTGGACAAATCTTTTCCACATCAATTCATCCTTTCCTCTCCTTTCTGTTTGCTTCCCAAGGAGGTGAACACTGATTAGAGCTGGGAGTTTCCTGCACTGTGGGGCACAAGGGTGATGATGTTTTCAAGAAGCCTTGCTTGCAGTGCCAGCTCGTATTAACATGCACAAAAAGTCTGCATATTCATGCACATTTTTGAGTTGCAAAATTTACCTCTGGATTCCCTAAAAACGGCTGAGTTGGCTGTTTTTATCCCGTGGCCAGGCCAGATCGGGAGCCTTTTTTCCATCAGCCAAAGGATGCTCTCGGCAGTGATGGTGAAAATGTGTTCTGGAGATATCCTAAAGCCAGCACAAGGAAAGGGTGTAGCTCTCTGGTGAGGCAAAAAATATTCTGTATTTAGGTCCAAACAGCCAACAAGTCTTCTTTTAACTTTTTCACAACAATTTGTTCCCTCTTTACAGAACAATTTCCAGAAATAATCTTAGCCTCTACACCCCCAGGCAAAGCACAATGGGTCCCACTCCTCAGCGAGAGGCCTTGAATCCCTCCTTTGTTTCCACAAGTGCACTCTGATGAATCAATCCACTCCTGGGAATGCTCAAATGTGAACAGAAGCACCATGGGAAGGGTAGGGAGAGGTTGTTTCTTAGCACAAATGTCAACACAATCGTCTGAGAGTTCCCTCTCCTGGAGGATCCATGAGAGGGAAGTGTCCTTTGTTGGACTCCAGGAGGATTTAAAGTTGATTGTAAACACATCGGGAATGAGAGAAAGTGGGGTGAGCCAGGGAAAGGAAAATGTCACCTTCTAAAAGAGCTGGAATTCATGGAGAGGGGTGACAATGAACCATCAGCAAGGAGACTCTGTCCCCACTGTGCCATGTTACAGATCCGTGTGGAGACTCTGGCATTAAATCCATCCTATGACTCCACCTCCTCCTCTTCCATGTAGGAAAACAGCTGAGACACCCCCAACACCATCAAATGATGATTTTTATCCCCAGTGTCCCAGACTGGCTTCCAGTAGTGGCAAACAAAACCAGTTCCCTTGGGCATCAATTGACAACTCACCTGGCCTGGCAGCAAAACAAAACCATGGTGAATAAAAAGAAAAACAGGAATTAATGAATTTATTGCTCTTCCTCTCTAATTTCATAGAGTTACAGAATGGTTTGGGTTGGAAGGGACATTAAGGATCATCCATTTCCACCTGCCAGATGAAGCCTTCTGGAGATCCAAGAGTTCAAGCTCATTCCCAAATTATTGCTGAATTCCAACGACAGAAGCCAAGAGGGTTTAAGATGCAATGTCTGTGTGTGAGTGCAGGTTCTGTTTATTTAATGAGCTTACATTAAAATCACACAATTCCCACCTTTACTTAAGGATGAGGAAAAAAGAGGGATTTTCTTCGTCACCGGTGCAAGTTCAGCTGCATCCTGAACCAGGTCCCATTTTCGGAGTTGGTGGAGCTCGATATTAAACCCAGCTCAGATCATTTTCTCCCACACATCCTTATACCGAGGACAAGGTGAGAAAACCATTCCAAGGACAACATCAGCTCCTTTGAAAAACAGGGAACAACCTCAGCTCCTGGAAAGCAGGCTCAAGGTTCTTCATTCTTTTATTTCTTAGTAGAAGTGTTTTTTCGTTGTTGTTTTGTTACTGTGGGCAACCAGCTGCTTCCCAGGGTTCTCCCAGGAAAAATGCCATGACAGGAACTTTTCAGTGGTAAACAAACATTCTGAGGTGTTCTGAAGATGCCTGGCAAAGCTCTGGCACTGGGTTGGGATGAAGAAAAACAGCATTGAAGGGAAAAAGAACCACCCAGCAACGGCTGCCTTGATATTTCTTCCCGATATCCAAATAAATGTTCACGTTTTCCGGACATCTGAGGGTTTCCTTAGTCACAGGGTGGAATTTCTGCTTTCTCCCAACTGAGGCAGCAGTTGTATTTGCAATTTCTTTCTCTCAGCCACTGTAGCTGAGGAGTTATGTTTATTCATGTCAAATTCTGATTTTTTTTCTCTGTTTTCCCACTTTCTATCCCCCAAGTCCTTGGTTTCCTAAGCAATAAAACTGGAAAATATCTCGTGAGAAAGTGAGTTTATTGATGGCAGACAGTAAATCCACGTGAGGAGGAAATGCCACAACCTGAGTAACAGCCAAAAGAACAATGAGCCAAACACATAATCACATCCAAAAACCTGGAAAATCATTATTTAAAAGGATATACCAAACAAAACCTTCAAACAAACCACCCTACTATCCAACAAACCGGACCAATTAACCAAACTGCACTTCATTAGCAGAGAGAAGAGAAAACATCCTGAGGTTTCATCCCTGGCACAGGGATGCTGGGCAGGATGCAACCCCAGCCAGGAAAAAATATGAGATTTTATGTGCAAAAAGACAGCAGGAAATGAGGAAGCAGCTCCTCTGATGGATTTTCGGAGCACCCCAGAATGTAAAGATTGGGATTTTTATTGTTTGAATGGATCTCATTTACAGAGCTGATGGGATATTTCACTTCCAGCACAGGTTTCTTTGGACTCATTCTTTTTTTTAATTTTAACTGTAGCTTCTCTCTAATCCCCACCATCGGTTCTAGGACTTTCCACAACCTGGCCAATGACAAAAAAATCCCCAATAATGAACTTTAGGCAACATTAAGGAACCTCAATGATTGTCCAGCAAAATTCCTGTCTCCTGGAGTCTCAAAGGCAGTGACTTGAGGCTAAATGACCCTTCAAGAGATGCTTTTCCAACCTGATTTCCTCAGGAAACAAACTTGGGCAAGTTTTTTGCACATGTGAGCAAAGATACAAATTTCCATTTGCTCAGTTGTCACCTGCATCTAACAAGGAGGCAGAATTTCCAAATTATATCAATTTCCTTCACTGTAAAGTCTGGGTTTGAGCAGGCACAACCATTATTAGATATCAGTGATCATCACAATCCTTTGTGTCGATTTGAACCTGAACTGGAAACCAGTGCAATGCTGCTTATTGACCAAAATGAAATTTAAAAACAGATGGAAAACTTTAAGGAAAATTAAAAATTATGAACATTGCCCATGTATTTTTATATACTTAGTCAAAGACTGTCAAACAAGAAAAATGAGACAGATAAAACATACAGAAAAGGAAATTTTTATCCCTATTTTAATAATAGGCAGCAAAGATGCAGACCTATTTTGTGATTTTTCCAAGGTTATGCACGGAGAGTCAATGGAGAAAGCAACAGCTCTCCTGAAATTTCCTACCAACCAACATCAAGCAGGAGACTTTTTTCCTCAGTTATGGATCTTGTTTTCCATTGCAAATTGGTTTTATCTGAATGAATTACAGCTTGAGCCAACGTGTTCCCATAAAACGCCCAAATGCGGTTGGATATTTTGAAGAAAGAGGCACCTTTAGCAGCTTCTGAAACATGAGAGAGGAGGAAAAAAAACCTCTTCCCTCTCCCTCATTTCCAATTCTGTGGAGCTGAAGACTCCAGGAATTTAATGCCAGGAAGAAAAGCAAAGCACACAGAGCACCAGAATTCCCTTTCTGTGTTCCGAAGGTGCTTGAATTGAGCATTTTCTTCCCGTGGGTTTTGTAGGGAAAGGATGTCCCAAACGGCACCAACAGACACCAGGTCAAGCCCCACGTCTGCTATTAATGCTTGGAGTTGAATGGATTGGGATGGAGCCCAGGGAAAAAGTTAAATCATCATCCCTGGAGGTGTTTAAAGCAGTGTAGATGTGACACTTGGGGATGTGGGGTTGTGGTGGACACGGCAGGGCTGGGGAATGGTTGGATTTGATGATCTTGGAGGTCTTTTCCAACTTAACTCTGGGATTCTGGGATTTTCTACCCCAGCAAAATCTCTTAGCTAAGCTGCCCAGTTTATCCCCGGTGAGCTACAAATGATAATTTACAGCACGGACAGTCCAAGTCTCTAATAAATATTCCACTCAAAAGGCTCTGTCAGATAAGTTGTTATCATTTTAAAAGGCCAAATACCTTTCTTTCAGCATCAACATAGCAGTAAAAATGCGGGAGCAGATCTGAGATCCTCTCAAAGAGGAAGAAAAAAAAAATCCAAATTAAGCTGCTTTTCTTTTCAGCCTTTTGAACTGGAGCGGAGAACCAAAGGTGGAGACCTCAGGGATCAGGAGGGGAAAGGCAGAAGCTCTGCATCGTGTTTGGGATCACCCAGAAATGTTTGTGTAAAGGATTCCTTGTGTGTCAGGTGACTCAAACCAGCTTTGGCACTGGGGACACGGAGAATCCCAGAATGGTTGGAAGAAACCTCAAAGATCATCCAGCTCCAATCCCCTGCCATGGGCAGGGACACCTTCCACTATCCCAGGTTGCTCCAAGCCCCATCCAACCTGGCCTTGGACACTTCCAGGGATGGGGCAGCCACGGCTTCTCTGGGATTTCTATTCCAGGGCATCCCCACCCTCCCAGGGAAGAATTTCTTCCCAATATCCCATCTAAACCCACTCTCAGTCTGAAGCTATTTCCCCTCGATCCATCACTCCAGGCCCTTGCAGTGATTTCCAAGTCTCATGATTTTCTCAGGCACTCAGTGATGTTACAAGAAATGTAGAAAACAAAACCAAATTATTAATGATGCATTTAATGCTAAACTGTCTCCTCAGCTGAATCAACCTCTCTGCTCAATGCCTCTCTCCATGGATAATCTGGAAATTCATAGAATCCCAGAATCATTTAGGTTGGAAAAGACCTCCGAGATCATCGAGTCCAAGCTGTGACCGATCCCCACCTTCTCACCCGGCCCAGAGCACTGAGTGCCACGTCCAGGCATTCCTTGGACACCTCCAGGAATGGGGACTCCAAACCTCCCTGGACAGCCCCTTCCAATGCCTGACCACCCCTTCCATGCAGAAATTCCTCCCGGTGAAGAAATTCCTCCCGATTCCCAATAACTGAAATTATCTCAGTTACTGTCAGATGGAGCTTGGGTGTGTAACATAAACGATATTTCTCTCCTCACTCCATCTTCTATCTCAGCAACAAAATGAAAAGCATAAATAACTAAAAAATGAAATAATAAATTTTTTTTAACCTCTTCTTTATTATGGCTTCTTTGAGAACCTGTGTTTTCTCAAATCCATGTTCAGATACTTGGTATCACACAGCACTGAGATTACATAACCCTACAGAGAAACTTGTTTTTCCTCAACATCTGATTGAAACATCTATTTTTTGTCCAACACACGCCTGGTTTTGGCTGCTTTTCTCCCTTCCGATTTCCTGCAGAGAAAAAAAAAAAATTTAAAAAAAGGTAATTTTTTTTATACCATTTTGTCTCCTTCCAGATTTATAACAAGTCTTATTTTGTCAGCAAAGGATGAGAAGCAGCCACACTCTGCAGATGGTGTAATTTGAGGAATGCCTCATAATTCCTCGTTCCACATGTAAAATCTTCTCCGGAGCAGACTGTCCCACTCCCACTCCTGGATTTCGGGAGAGTTTAGTCTTGCTAATGGAAAACTGTGGAATGAATTTTTTTTTCATCATCAAAAAAAAAAAAAAAAAAAGCAAGTTCCATTAAAATGTAAACGTTTAGATAAATCACACTTGTCTCGGTGGCATTTTCGATTTTGTTATGAAAAACATCCCAACCAGCAATTTAATGAAGAGGTTTGCAGCTTGTTTTGACTTTTAAAGAGAGCTACATTTTCACTTCTCTTTGAGAGGTGGAATTTCTCACTTTTTAACTTCACACTTCCTGTCTTTTTGCCGTGGAAATTCAAGAAAAAAAGAAAGAAGTGGAATGAAAGTGATTTTGATGATGCTTTGCCAATGCTACTTCTTTCGCTTCCATTCATTTTCCAAGCAAAAGGACAAGGGCTAATTTAAAAATTAAGACAAAATTAATGGCATAGCTTTGAATTAAATCCCTCCAAAAAAACTAAACTATCAGACACTTCAAAGAAACCCTTTCTGTGTTTACTTTCTCGTTATGAAATCCAAATGAAACCAAACTTAAACTATTCATTATCACCTGACGTGTTTTTACCACGTCGTATTCCATTTGTTTTTCCTTCCTGTTCCTGTGTTCTTCCTTAATAATTACACAGCCAGGAGATAATTTCAATATCATTTGTCAGGAGGAAGATTCGTTAAAATACTCCTAATTTCAGTGAAAGGGGTGGCTTGAAAGGAGAATAGAAAGAGGTGTGAGATGGGTCATTCCTTCACAACCCTGACTCGATATCAGAGTATCCATGTTGGTCCTGAGCTCCAGGCGAATTTTCCCAGGAAACCAAGAGTGGGTTCATCTGGTCCTGTTCAGGGGCAAGAATGGGACTTTGGTGATCCTTGTGGGTCCCTCCCAGCTCAGGATATTCTGTAATTCTGTGGTTCTGTGTTTCTAGGATTGTCTGTGTGTTTCTGGCGAATGTGATTCCAGCCGGAAAAAATCCCCGGAGGCTCCTTGCTCCATCTCTGGTGAGGAAGGCAATGGGATTGTTGGAGTTTGGGACACAAAATCCACTCAACAGCTGCACAAGGTGACGCAATCCATGTCCTACACTCATCTGAGGCTCTCTGGAGGTTCTTCATTTAATCCCAGAATGGTTTGGATTGGGAGGGACTTTGGAGATCATCCAGTTCCAACCCCTGCCATGGGCAGGGACACCTTCCACTACCCCAGGTTGCTCCAAGCCCCGTCCAAACTAACCTTGAGCACTTCCAGAGATGGGGCAGCCACAGCTTCCCTGGGAAACCTGGGGGGCCAGGGCCTCCCCACTTCACGGGAAAGAATTTCTTCCCAATATCCCATCTAACCCTGCCCTCTGGCAGTGGGAAGCCATTCCCCCTTGTCCTGCCACTCCATCCCTTGTCCAAAGTCCCTCTCCAGCTCTCCTGGAGCCCCTTTAGGCACTGGAAGGGGCTCTGAGGTATCCCTGGAACCGTCTCTTCTCCAGGCTGAACAAACCCAAATCTCTTTAATTGTTAAAATAAGGAGGTCACAGTGGGGAGCTGAGATCTGAGATCAGGTGACAGAAACCCAACCCTGGGCTCATTTGTCTGCCTTTCCAACTGTTCCGTTGCTTCCCTTTCGAAGACTTTGCAGGAAGTTAATTCCATCAGGGATTACTGGAGGTTTGTGCTTCCAAAGCGTGTGCTTTGCAGCAAAACATCCAAACAAAACCACCTCTCCCTGCGGAACGCATTCCTGTAATTACATCTTTCAGCAGTTCCTTTGCTGTTTTGTCCCTTCGCTGAAGGCGAAGAGAAGCAAATGAGCCCTTTCTTCTCCCAGCCCTTCCTCTTCTCTGACTCATCGCCATGGAGAAGTCTTGGAATTGGGGTCAATCCCCCCAGAAACGGAGGGCTGGCAGAAATGCAGGATGCGGGACACCTTTGGAAGTGAGTCAGGTGGGAGTGGGAAGCGTTGGATTGTTAAAATACAATAAGACAGACACTCCCAGTTCATAGGTGTCCCACTCTGCCAGGAGATGGGATGGGAACAGAGGAACAGGAAGCGGTGCCCGAGGAATGATGTAACAGGAATTGTTGTTGCTACCTGTGCACCTCGACAGGTAATTAACCCAGTAATTAACAACTGCCGTGTGAATGATACAGAGAGAGGAAATTAAGGGGTTGATCTGACTTCAGAATGGAAACTTCTTCAACTCCCAGTAGTTCATCTGCACTGAAGAGGTCCTGAAATGGGTGTAGGGGAGGAGAGAAGATTCTGGAAGCTCCTCCAGCCAGCCCTGCTTCTGCTCTAATTGATGTAAAGAAGTCTGGGGCCATAATGAGCCACTAATTAGGCTTTTGGGTATAATTCTCCTCTTGGAGAGCACTGTTAGGTCACCTCTAGTGCTGAGGGCCTGGCACGGGTTATCCAGAGAAGCTGTGGCTGCCCCATCCCTGGAAGTGTCCAAGGCCAGGTTGGATGGAGCTTGGAGCAACCTGGGATAGTGAAAGGTGTCCCTGCCCATGCCAGGGGATGGGAATTCCATGATCTTTAAGGTCCCTTCCAACCCAAACCATTCTGGGATTCTGTGATTATTTAATTTTCCAGAGGGGCTTCTCTCAAACTCTGCTCCCTGGATATTGCAGGTGGAGCAGAGCAATGGATGCACCTGAGAATGGAAATAAAAATCAGTGTGGGAAAAAAAAAAACCTCCCCTCTGTTACCTCTGATCTCTCCCAAGTGGGAAAAAAATAAAGGTAAAAACAGCACCTGAGGTAGATCTAAACTATTTTTTTGACTCAGAAGTGCTTCTTCAACTTAGCTCGTCTATAAAAAAATCGAGCATTTATTTTTATATCGAGGCCGATTTTTCAAAATTAAAAGCTGCTCTTTTGAAATCAAGGGTGAAAAAGTTTAACTTAGGAAAATGTCAGAACAAAGGGGTTTGGCATTTCCGAAATGAGACATTTCATTAAGGAAATATAAAGGGGAAACACCCCTGACATTTAAAATATATTCCCACATTAATGGTTTGCAATTTTGGGTGAAAACGCCTGCTAAATTCAGCCTAAGTCTGTAAAGATTTTCATGCCTATAAGAATTTATTTTTATTTGGAGCTGTTGACTGCTGAAATGAAAAGAAGAAATATCCATGTTCTCTTTAAATTCATTTAGAAGCAGTTTTATGATTGCCTATCAAAGATTTGATGCACTGATATTCAATTTAAGAGCAGTGTCCTGCTGCATTTGAGCTTGCTGAGCAGGCAGAAAATGTTGAAAAATCACAGAATCATGGAATATCCAGAGTTGGAAAGGATCCAGAAGAATCAGAGTCCAACTCCTGGCCCTGCACAGACACCCCAACAATCCCATCCTGTCCCTGAGAGTCCAGGGACTTGTCCAAACATTCCTTGGGCTCCAGCAGCCTTGGGGCTGTGACCATTCCCTGGGGAGCCTCTTCCAGTGCCCAACCACACTCTGGATGAAGAACTTTTTCCTAATATCCAACCTAAACCTCCCCTTCAAGAACTTCGTGCCATCATACCAAAAATATCAATATCAATCCCACTTTTTTTGTCTGTAACTCCCTGTTAATTCCTGATATACATGAATTAAACAAATCTGTTCAATGCCAAAGTATCCCCTGGATTGGAATCTTGAAGGAACTCACAGATAAAATTTTGGCCAAGGTATAAAACCTCTCATTAAAAATGGCCACATTTCCAAGAGATTGAAACAACTGATGTAATTCCCACCTACAAAAGATGGGATAGCAAGCATAACACTCTTTATGTCTTGGAGATTACTTTGTGGCTCCCTGGAAAATCAGTGTTCTACAGGGAAGAACGAGTTTGTGGCAAATATGGGTTGTTGGGAAAGAGCCAACGTGGCTCTGTGAAGGCAGATGAGCTGCAGTTCAGGAAGGGCAAGAGTCTGCTGGAAATCCAGTGGGAAAAAATATGTCTGGACTTTCAAAAAGCCAAAATTCCTTCAAAAAGGAACATTAAAAATTATGCTACAAAATTCCTTCGAAAAAGATACATTAAAAATTATAATATGCTACAGGATTGGAGAAGAGATTCTGTTTAAAAGGAAAAGTAGGGCTGAACGGTCACTTTTTAGGATGGAGAAGAGTGGGGTTAAATTCCGAGGAGTTGAGCTCCAGAAGGACCTCACAGGGGATTGAATTAAATGAACAGGAAAGTGGCTGTTGAACTTCAGTAAGCCCAGTTTGGATGGATCCCTAAATAAGCTGGTCTGGATGAGTAAAAATAAATAATATTTGTCTGTGGAAATGCAATCTAAACCACACCTGCACACTCCTGTACTCCAAAGTGTCCACGAAAACTCAGGAAAGACATCCTGGGGTTGCCACTGGGAGTACCCTGAAATCCCTGGCTCCGTGTGCCACAACAGCCAAAATTGTTGGCAAAAAGCTGGGAATCACCAAGGGTGGTTTTGGAAACCAGGCAGAGGGAGGGATTTGGTTGTTACACAGAATTTTGATGCCTTTGCATATTGAGTTGTCTGTGAAGTTCAGTTCTGATAAAGTAAAATAATCCAGATAAAGTAAAATAATTAGGAATATGGAGCATCTGACTTTAGAGGAGAGACTGAAAAGGCTGCAGAGATTCTTCAGCCTGGAGAGAAGAAATCTGGGGAAGTGGAGGACAAGGCTGAGGACTTCAAAATCATTAAAATTTCTGAAAAACCAAATGGGGCCTGGTTTTCAACAAAATTAAGGACAGAAAACCTCTGAAATCACTTCTTAATCCAGCACACAGAATATGGGACTTGCTGCTGTCCATGGTACTGCAATCAGACACCAAAATTTAAGGGCAAGAGTCACTCAAAACAGACACAAAGTGGCATTGGCAGAACTGTCCCCTCTTCCTCCTCCAATGTAACAGCTCCGGGTGCATGGGGAGTAACAAGGGAACAGACTGCAGCAAGTTTGCCCTCCTAATTCCAAATTCCCCCATTGGCCAGGGAATCCTGTGCTAGAAGGACTAGAATTCTGACCCAAAAATTAATTTCTTACATCCTTATGCGAGTCCTGGGCAAGGGCATGGCATAGGGGCTCTTCATTTCATTGTTCACAAGCACTTTCTGCCAAGGTTTGATGTCACAATTTCCCTTCGACCCGTTTGAATATGGCTCATTTTTAAAAGATTATTTCATCCGAGCACCGGGGTGACCCAGTTGCAACAACAGAAGGCTTGTGAACACATCAGGAACCAGGATATTCAATTATTCTCCATGGTTATAAGGAGTGGAATTAATTCAGGAACAACTGGTGAAATATGTATCAAATGATCCATTAATCATTATTATTTCCAGGTAAAATTTGAATAAACACCAGAATAAATGACCCAGATTTCAGTGTCTCGGCGTTGCTTTTATACTTTGGGTGCTTAAATGTGGGGAACAATGGATTTATTAACCCACAGGAGCCCAGACCTTGGGAATACCTTCCATAGGCTTTCCTGTGGCTCTGCGTGCTCTGCCTTTCAATCGGGACCCAGCTCAGACCTTAGGTCTGAGCCTATAACTATTTTTATTGTTTTTGTGACCATCAGCTCACGTTCACAAATTTAGTGGGTTCAACGGAAGCCTTCTCAGTTCAGTTTGAAAGAGAATTAAAATAAATCGGGTCAGAGTTCTGTCTGAATAAAGGCAGGTCCATTTGCCTGTTTAATGTGTTTAAACACTCCCAAGTCACACTTTCAGATGTGTTAAGCTCCTGATGGTGTCTCCTAAACGAGTTCTTGTACAGAATTTTACCTGAAGCCCGTAAAACACTGAAAAAGAATTAAAATACAGCGATGGAGCAGAGCAGAACATGAATGTTTTTGATTTTTTCGTGCCTGGGAAGCGTATGGAATCTGGATGTGGGTTTGGATGGAGAACAATCGATTTTGCAGCCTCCTGACCCTGCACACCTTGCACAGCCCAGAGGGGGCCACACATCCTGAAACAGCTTTTCCAAGGTTATCAATTGGCATCATTGAGGTCACTGCTTCACTCCCACCAGGAATTCAGCCTCCCATCTATGCCCTGCACTCAATGCTCCCTGAAGAGATTGGAAACACAATCCTGTTGAAACTCATCTGCCCCAGGAATCCCAGGAACCAGCAAAGCCATCGTTTGCTCGGACATGTGAGGATTGGAAGCAAAGGACTGAAAGCGAAGGTCAAACTGGAAAACAGCTGGTGATTCCTCAAAGAAGGATTTTTGTTGTTCATCTCCTGCTGCAAGAGCAGCCCTTGGAGTCTGGAGTGTGTATCCTATCTCTCTGCCAAGATTTCTTCCCTAAATACTTTGCTGTTCTCACATTCAAAGCATCTCCAGGGATTCTGTTTCAGCATCAACAGCATCAGACTCACTTGCAGTTGTCCACACCAGGATTATCCAGAGTGTACATCCCTATTTCTTTGGCTAAGGAAAGCAGGGCATGGGATATAAGGATGTGGCCAAAATGCCCAGTCAGGGCTAGGACTGCAGTAGAGACTGAGAAGAAACAGTTGAAAATGGTTAAGAAAAGCACATCCTCCCCACAAAGGATTCCTGGTGGCAGCTGTGCTCTCTCAGTTATTCAGCCCAAGAAAATTTAAAGGTCTAGAGCAGTCCTCCAGCCCTAATTCCAATGGGATGACACAGCCTGAAATCCATGTTCCTAACCCTTCCCCATAAACCAGAGTGGATTAATCCCAACTGCCTTTCACTAGAGGTTTAGTATGGTCCTGTTTACTTATCTGTGTCAATATAGGCATTTAATTCAGTTACATCCCATTTATCCCACTGTTCAGGGGGTTTGGTCAGGCCTGGATTTTAGCCTGCCCTGCAATTAACACCAGAAAACGTGACACCCATCCCTGCATCACACAACAGAGCAGTTTTTTGCAAATATCCCATTTCTCCCTGTTAAAACAGGAGTGCATCCACCCCTCCTCTTAACCCTTTTGGATGGAGAGTGTCTGCAGTTACGTCAATATTTCTGTTTGGCAATAAATAAATTTATGATAAATTTATACAAACTTGGTTTCAGACAGGATGCTCAGGGTGGCCACAATTAATTGAGTAATTGAGCCTACAATGGTTTGCTCCAGGAAGCAATGTGAGAAAATGCAACTGGTTAAAAGGCAGGGCAATTAATTCATGTCCCAGAGCTTCAATGTGTTATAATACATTGCACGTGAAAACTTTGGGTTCAGAAATGCTGAAAAATTTCACTTGGATGCTTTAAATGTGTTTGAACTTTTCAGAGCATTTTGATTTCTAATAATAGAGATCCTTTAAATGTTACTGTGAACAAAAAGGTGTTGAGGTTAAATAGAGGGGATAAACACCCTAATGGAAACACAGCAAATCATTTGGGGGTAAAATAAAGTCCTTTAGACTGACACCAATCTTTTTGTCCCCTCATTGGGGCAAGTTTTCTCTGCTCGGTTTTGTTTTTGCTTTCACCTGTACCCGTTGCACTCCACTTTTTCCTCACCTTCACTGAACCCTTTTCCTTCCTTTGGTCTGCTCTGTTTTGCTTTGGAAATCCTTTTGGTTCCCAGCTGCTTTTTTTCCTTCACTGCAATTTTTCATTCTCTTCTATTTCCTTATTTTCTCACTGAAACTCTTTTTCTTCTCTTTCTCCTTTTCCTCCTCCTTCTCTTCTCTTCTCTTCTCTTCTCTTCTCTTCTCTTCTCTTCTCTTCTCTTCTCTTCTCTTCTCTTCTCTTCTCTTCTCTTCTCTTCTCTTCTCTTCTCTTCTCTTCTCTTCTCTTCTCTTCTCTTCTCTTCTCTTCTCTTCTCTTCTCTTCTCTTCTCTTCTCTTCTCTTCTCTTCTCTTCTCTTCTCTTCTCTTCTCTTCTCTTCTCTTCTCTTCTCTTCTCTTCTCTTCTCTTCTCTTCTCTTCTCTTCTCTTCTCTTCTCTTCTCTTCTCTTCTCTTCTCTTCTCTTCTCTTCTCTTCTCTTCTCTTCTCTTCTCTTCTCTTCTCTTCTCTTCTCTTCTCTTCTCTTCTCTTCTCTTCTCTTCTCTTCTCTTCTCTTCTCTTCTCTTCTCTTCTCTTCTCTTCTCTTCTCTTCTCTTCTCTTCTCTTCTCTTCTCTTCTCTTCTCTTCTCTTCTCTTCTCTTCTCTTCTCTTCTCTTCTCTTCTCTTCTCTTCTCTTCTCTTCTCTTCTCTTCTCTTCTCTTCTCTTCTCTTCTCTTCTCTTCTCTTCTCTTCTCTTCTCTTCTCTTCTCTTCTCTTCTCTTCTCTTCTCTTCTCTTCTCTTCTCTTCTCTTCTCTTCTCTTCTCTTCTCTTCTCTTCTCTTCTCTTCTCTTCTCTTCTCTTCTCTTCTCTTCTCTTCTCTTCTCTTCTCNTCCCCTTCCCCTTCCCCTTCTCCTTCTCCTTCTCCTTCTTACTTTCACATCCCACCCACTCCATCATCTCTCCAGCCCTTTCCAGAGTCCATTTACAAACCGATCCTGATCACATGGAAGGAGTAGCAGCCCTTTTCCAACCTGGGGTGAGCCAGGTCTGCAAATTCCAGACACTCATGCTGTGATTCCAACCCATTGGCTCGGGTAGAAACACCTGGGGATGGAGCATTGGATAACCTGGACATGAAGGAAGCATCCAAAACACCAAGGGCAGCTGGCTTGTGACAGCAAAATGTGGCCACAGGAGCAGGGCAGGGATTGTCCCTCCGTGGTGACACTGCTGAGGCCACACCTCAAATCCTGGGGTCAGTTTTGGGCCTCTCACAACAAGGACATTGAGGGGCTGGAGTGTGTCCAGGGAAGGGAATGGAGCTGGGAAAGGTCTGGAGCACCAGGAGCAGCTGAGGGAGCTGGGGGGGGCTCAGGCTGGAGCAAAGGAGGGTCAGGGGGGACCTTCTGGCTCTCCACAACTCCCTGGCAGGAGGGGGCAGCCAGGTGGCGGTGGGGATCTGCTCCCACGGAACAAGGGACAGGACAAGAGGAAACAGCCTCAAATTGCACCAGGGAAAGTTTAGGTTGAATATCAGGAAAAATTTCTTGACCAAAAGAGTTTTCAAGCCCTGGCACAGACTGCTCAGGGCAGTGGTGGAGTCACAACCTCTGGAGGTGCTTAAAAACTTGGCACTTGGGGACATGGTTTAGTGGTGGACTTAAAAGTGCTGGATCAACAGAGGGACTTAACGATCTACAAGGCTCTTTCCAACATGAATAATTCCATGATCCTAAGAGTTGTGAACAGCATTATCCCCGGGACTTTCCCGTACAGGTGGCAGATCCATAAACACCCCTGGTCAGTGCAGCCTGCTGGAAATCAGTTCCTGATTGATTTCCTGGCTCAGGCACTGAGCTAAAAGCTTTCAGCCTGTTTTAGGCAAATGAGCCAGGTGCTGTTATTTTTCCGAGCAGTTATTCCAGCAGGGAGGATCCGAATGCCAGGTTGCCTGACAGCAGCTTTTAGAAAACCTTATTAAAGTCGGGGTTGTCACCTCCAGTTAATGGCTGGGCGAACTGAGGGGAAGTGCTTTGTCCAGGGTATCTCCAAACAGGGATAACAAGTCTAGGAATAAAATCCAAATCTCCTGAATCTGCTGTAACTGTCATTAAAAAACATCACAAGTGGGGAAAACTGAGCTCTGTTCAGTCCAGCTGAAATCTGTGACCCCTAAAAGCAACAACCAGCCAATTTTTCCATTCTTTTTCTGAAGTCCAAGCCCGTTGTTCACCTCTGAGGTGCATTCTCAGCTTTTGCAGAGAGTGGAAGCTCAGCCAAGCTGAGGGGTTTTTTTTGAGCTCTTCAGCTCAAAATTTAATGAGATTCAGCTTATTCCATAAACACCTTGAATTATGGGATCTAGAAGCAAAAGGAAAGAAGTTATTTCATTAGCGATATGCAAGGCTTATAAATATTTTTTTCAACTTCAGCATAATGCCTGTGATGACCCAGAATGTTTTGGATGAGCTGTAAGAATTCTGTATGATTTTAAAAAATAAAAGAAGTGTTAGACATTTGGGGGTGTTAAAAAGAACGAGGAAGAACTGAACTCTTTATTTGCACTTTGTAATTTCTAGTGGCACCAAGCTCTTGGCAGGTTTTTGAGGGAAGCTCAGCAGTGACACAACGTCACTGAACACCAGGGTTAGAGGGATGGAGCACTTCTCCTAAGAGGAAAAGTTGGGGGAGTCAGGATTGTTCAGCCTGGAAAAGAGAAGCTTTGGGTTGATCTAATTGCTGCCTTCCAGTACCTGAAGGATCCGACAAGAAGGATGGAGAGGGACTATTTACAAAGGCCTGGAATGACAGGACAAGGGGGAATGGGTTCAAACTGAACGAGAGCAGTTTTAGATGGGATATTGGGAAGAAATGCTTCCCTGGGAGGGTGCTGAGGCCCTGGCACAGGTTGCCCAGAGAAGCTGTGGCTGCCCCATTCCTGGAAGTGTCCAAGGCCAGGTTGGACAGGGTTTGGAGCAACCTGGTGTACTGGAAGGTCTGCTATGGCAGGGTGGATGGAATTAGATGTTGGAGGTCCCTTCCAACCCAAACCAATCCAAGATTTTCTGGCCATGTTCATGTCCAACAGCTACATGGAGACGTAAGGGATAGTGTTCCAAATCAATTTTCCCCACTCATTTTTTTGTCCAGCTTTTTGAAGATCTGGTTGCAGATGGAAGCTGAAAGGGTGGTCGAGGATTGGGACAGGCTGCCCAGGGAAATGGCGGAGCCACAATCCCTGGAAGTGTTCCAAACTGTGTGGATGTGGCACTTCATGACGGGCACAGTGGTATCTGGTTGGGGGTTGGTTGATGATCTCAGAGGCCTTTTCCGGCCTTAATGATTTTTTGAAAACTTCCCTATTTCTGCTTCCATCTGGATGGGTACCAACCTGGGAGATGTTCTTTGGCTTCTTATCACACAACCGTTTGAAGAGGAAATCCGGAAAATATAAGGAGTCTTCCGGATCGGGATAAAACCTCGCCTAGACAAACCAATGGGTGTTAATTGGCTAAATCAGCTCTTTAATCAGCCTGGCTTAGGAGTTTCCTCTCTAAACTCACCTGGGCTCAGCCCCTCGGTCAGACTGGAGTAGTTGTCCCCTCCTGTGACATGGTTGTGGCGCAGGTGTGGATGTGTGAAAGTGGATAATGTTCAGTGCATGGGTTAGAACCACCCTCCTGATGCATGGGTGAAGGAGCATTTTGAGGATTTTGAATAAGTTTCACCTGGGAAAGAAAAAAAACCTGAGCAAAATGTTCCAGTAGAGCTGAAACTGCCTCTCTGACCTTTCCAGCGCATAACATTTTCATTCTTCACTTCCAAATTACTTTTATTCTTGGTTTTTCCCTCCCACTGACTGTATATTCTGTTAAACCATATCAAGGGAAATTAAAAAGTAAAAATCAGAGGGGTCCATTTCTGCTTTGGTTAAATTAAATGTTTCAATTTAACCAAAGCTTTTGGCCTCAGAAGATTGGGTTCTACCTTGCCACTACCTGGTTTTCTTCCAGACAGCTTCAAAATGAACTGAAAAAAAGGATTCTGGACAAACAGAAAATCCATCGTCTCTCCAGTTCTGGTAGATGGGGAAAAATAGTCATACAGTATGATTTATATTCTCAGGGAGGACAAGTTCCTGTGTGGAAAGAGATTTATTTTTACATGGTCTGTGTAGAACCCGGGGGGGATCCCCAAGGCAGTGGCTGGGTCAACAAAGGTGTGAAGCCACTGCACTATCCCAAATTTCTTCCTGTTCTTGGCTTGGTAAGGACTTAAAGAATGAGTTTAACTCCTCTCTAAGCACTGCCGAAGAAAGAAGGGCCCACAAGAAAAGCCACCACAACAGGAATTCAATAAGCACAGAGGGAAAACGGGAAGGGGTCCATACCAGACCTAAAAGGAGGTGAGGGGTAGAGGTAAAATAAGGATGAGCCCAGAGAAGGCCAGAGAAATCCGTCTGGCTCTGGGACCCACCTCGATGGCCCACAGGGTGCTTCATACCCAAAGAACAAATTCCTGAACTCAAACTGTCCCCTGCACATCTTGCAGCGCTCACACCGTGACAAAACTATCACCACCTCCTTATGAAGCAGGTACTTGTGAAGCTGTGAAAAACCAAGCTCCTGCAGCTTGTTCCCATCCCTTTGGGAATGTGTTTCCACACCGGGAGTCACAGCAGCCTCAGCACTCAGGATGTTGAGCGTGGCTTCGTGTTCGGTTCCATGTTCCTTTCTGGGTTGGGTGACAGCGCTGTCGCTTCTGACTTACACCAATAAATCAAAGAGCAATAATTATAAACTCAGTGAGGCACTTCTGGAGTGCTGTGTCCAGTGTTGGGCTTCTCAGGACAGGAGGGACATGGGGCTCCTGGAACAGATCCAGCAGAGGGAAACGAGGATGATGAAGGGACTGGAGATGCTGGAGATGAGGAAAGGCTGAGGGAGCTGGGGCTGTTCAGCCTCAAGAAGAGATGACTGAGAGGGGACCTCATCCATGTTGGGGTCTGCAGGGAGGGGTCAGAGATGGACGAGGCTCTGCTCAGTGGTGCCCAGCAATGGGAGAAGAGGAACAGGCTGGAACTGATGCCCAGGAAGTTCCACCTGAACATGAGGAAGAACTTCCTCCCTGTGCAGTGACCAAGCACTGAACAGATTGTCCAGAGAGGGTGTGGAGTCTCCCTCACTGGAGATATCCCAGAACTGTCCGGACACAATCCTGTGCCCTGTCCTTTGGGATGGCCCTGTTTGAGCAGGGAGGTTGGACCAGATGACCCCACTGCGGTCCATTCCAGCCTGACCCACTCTGTGACTCCTGTGAATCATCAAATCGTGGAATCACAGAATGGTTTGGGTTGGAAGAGATCTTCAAGATCTTTTCATTCCAACCCCCTGCCATAGGCAAGGACATCTCCCACTAGACCAGGTTGCTCATCCATGTCTGATGGTTCAGTGAGACAATTTCTGTGTAGAAGGCTGGTCTGGACCACAGGAACACAAACATTCCGTGGGTACATCTGGGGCCTGAAATGCACATGTGGACGGGCCCTGCACCGCTGATCACAAGTCCCTGTGATATCTCCACTTCATTCCACCTTGCTTTAGCCACTTAACTGTGCCATAGAATAAATATAAAGCCTATTTAATAAAGGAAAAACAGCAAACTGATCATCAAGGTCACCTCCAGAGATGCTTCCCTGCTTCCCTTCACCTGCAAACATGGCCTGGGTGACTGAATCCTGATTTAACTAATCACTAATTGCTAACTGCTAATTTAAACACCTAAGTGGAGGTGAACCTAGGCCTGAGGCACAAAATGAATTGCTGGCTAATTCCTATTCACTAAAGCCTCACTTTCTAAGTCAGGAATTCTTTGAAACTCCATCTGCCGAAGACAAGAGAAATAAATCTAAATATTCTGTCCCTTTTTCACAGAGGCAGTGAAATTCTGACTCACCTGCCCGTGGTTCTGCCCTTGGCAAAGGGGAGAATCAAACCCAGCTCTCTCTCTTGGAGAAAAGATCCGAGACCTCCAGATTTCCACTCAACTTTCCCGAGGGTACAAAAAGAAACAAAAGAAGTCATTTTCCAGCCCCAGAGTTCTGAGCCTTGTGACAGATACAGGGATAATAATATTAATTAAAACACTATGCTGGCGCTTAGTGGGAATTATTTGGCTGATATAATTAGGAGAGACAACATGTCATTATGCCAGCTCCATGATGTACAAACAGTACCAACATCTCCTGTAAATTGCTACAGCAATAGCAATTAGCTGTAGTTCTAATCTAACTTATTGTAATGAGCCATGAAAGGGAGCCCAGGGCTCAGGAAGAGGCAGCAGCTGCTGAATCCCAGATAGATCCCATCCATGGATTTGGTATAATGTGGTACTGAAGGTTTACGGGATGGCAGGGATGACATGGGAATTTGTTCAGGGAATGTGGATCAGGACCCGTGAAGAGTGTGAGACAGTTTTCCAGGATATAGAAGTATTGGATTCAGCTCTGTTATCAGCACGTCAACACGCCTGGAGATGGAACACAATTCCCATTTTGTGCAGTGAAAATCCCTCTGCCCTCCTATGCTGGGATTATCCCGTGGAGTTACCCTCAGCTATCCTGAGCAGAAACCGATACAGTGGTTGATTAAACAGTGTTAATTATTCAGATTTACTGGATGTTAATTTTCCAGGAAAATGATTGCCCTGGGCACTGTGATTTTCTCCTGCTCAGAGCAAGGATGGTTCTAGGTGTGAACAGCGGTGGTGCCGATGCTCTTTTCATCCCCTCTCCACCCAGGAGACTGTTCCTTCTCCCAAATGTTCCTGTTGGTCTCATCTGCCCCTCACTCCAGTTTCCCAAATTCACCAGGTTTCTTCCTGTGCCTCCCTTGGAGCCAAGCCATGGTGTCTCAGTGCTCCTTGCAGGCGGATTTTGAGTTCCTAGAAGGACAGACACCCTCTTGACTTCCCTGGAGAGATCCCTGCCCGGCTCTCTGGTGATGATGGCACCAGGACATGTGGCTGTAGAGGCTACAACTCCCAGAATTCCCATTCCTCTTCCACTGGCAAGAGATGGAAATTGTAGAATAAGTCAAGTTTTGCTTCTTGCCCGATTTTCACCAAGCTCAAGAAGGTCTCTTCCCATTGGTGTCATCAGGTGGAGTTGTTGGCCTGATGGAGTTGTTTGTGAAACACAGACATAGAGAGGCTGTGTAAAGTAAATTCCAGAGAATCCTGGAATCATTCCAGTTGGAAAAGACCTCTAAGATCATCAAGTCCACCCGTTAACCCAGCACTGCCAAGGCCAGCCCAAAACTGTGTCCCCAAGTGCCACATCTGCACATCTTTTAAATCCCTCCAGGGATGGCGACTTCACCACTGTCATGGGCAGCCTGTTCCAGGGATTGATAACCATTTCAGGGAAGACATTCTTCCTGATATCCAACCTGAACTTTCCCTGGAACAACTTGAAGTAGTTTCCTCTTGTCCTGTCACTTTTTACCTGGGAGCAGAGCCCCACCCTCACCTCACCACACCTTTCTGTTGGGGAGTTGTGGAGAGTGAAAAAGTCCCTCCTGAGCCTCCTTTTCTCCAGGCTGGGCCCTCCCAGCTCCCTCAGCTTCTCCTCCAGACCCTTTCCCACTTCCTTGCCCTTCTCTGGACATGTTTGACATCATCTCTCTGAGTGTAGGACTTCCCTTGGCTGTGACCCACTGCAGGCCTTTGGGAAGGGATTCCCGGACTCCCGTATCCTCCAAGTGCTTGGAGGTGCTGAAAGGCAAAAATTCCAGCTGTGTGAGGCTGCCTGGAACATTTCTTGGCAAACCAGGAGCAGTTCACCTCTGCAGTTCCTTTCTCCTGCCTTTCTTATTCTGCTCACAATAAATTGCAGGCCAATTACTGCCGGCTGCCGGATCGGTGGGAAATGAAATGTGTCTCTCTTTGCCAGGGCAGGGAAAAAGGGAAAAAAGGAGCCAAATTTACAGTTGACTCCTTTTAACTTCTTTTTATAGGTATACAGAATTAATCTCACTAATTTAATCAAGTCTTAAGCATGGAGTCTTTTATAGGTATGTATTTTATAGCTGGAATTATTGATACTGAAAGATCCATATTGAGCTTTTTGCATGGAAAGAGAGCCACATCCATCACATTGACTTTTTATTGCAAAATTGAAATTGCAATAGAAAGAAAAATTGATTTAAGGATCATTGGATAAATATGCATATATGTTCAATAATGTTTATGAATATATATTCGAGAAGAAGTTGATATATAGTGATATCTATAAAGATAGACGCGAGCTGTGCATCCCTGTGGTGATGGAGTGTGCTGGAAGAACTGATAAAACACTCCCAGAGAAATCCTTATCATTATCTGGAAGAGACATTTCCAGACTGAAATGTCTGATGATTTTATATAATCTCTGGAAATGGAGGGAAGGAGAGGAGCGAGCTGGAAACGGAAAAAATTCTTGGCTTCCTGCTGGGATTTAGCTATTTGGTCAACAGTGCCTTGCATCCAAGGCATTGGGAAATTATCCCAAATAAAGATATCAAATGAAGATATCAGGGAGCTTTGAGGGAATGCTGCCCATGTGAATGCCATAAAAATTCAGATCCAGCTCTTAAAAGGCACCAAGAGCTTGGGCAAATACAGCCAACTCCTTATTTTTGCATAAATCATGGAATCATGGAATGCTTTGGTTTGGAAGAGACATTGAAGATCGTCCAGTTCCAGCCTCCTGCCATGAGCAGGGACACCTCCCACTATCCCAGGTTGCTCCAAGCCCCATCCAATCTGGCCTTGAGCACTTCCAGGGATGGGGAATAAAATAATAAATTGTTTTCTGTCTGTAGGAGGAAGTGGTGCAGGGAAAGACAACTGTGCTATCCGTGCAAGTTGAGGGAATTACTCCTGGAGCTCATGTAGGAGAAATCCAACATCCATGAACACAGGGCCTTAACACTAAATTGCCGTTGAGTTTATCAAAGACATTCCAGATCCTGTGAAATGTTGCAGCTTGAAGGAGATTTCCATTCCAAGAGTAGGAGAGAATACAGTTTGGACAGAAGAAACCAGAAGAAATATTTCACTAAATAAAATCCCAAGTCAAAAGTTAGGCCTAAAAAAAAAAAAAAAAAAAAGAAATGGTTGAGTAAAAATTATTTCTTTCTACATTTTAGCTCTTAAGAGTAATGAAAAGAACCACAGAATTCTCTTGGGAAAAGAAAACAGTGATCCCCAAATCCAATTGCACCAGCTCAAAAAAAAGTTGTTGACAGTATTATCAAAATATCGTCTTGCAGGGAGGAGGAGGAGGACTGGATCCGAACACATCTCGGGAAAACTGACACCTTCCTGTGAGCTCTGACAGGATAAAAAAAAATCAGAATCAAAAGTTTTCCTGAGCAGAACAGGAACAGCTGTGGGAAGCAGAGGGGCTGGTGGTTTTTATCATAGGATTATCAGGGAATCATGGAATGGTTTGGGTGGGAAGGGAGCTTAAAAATCATCCAGTTCCAAACCCTCTTCCATAGGCAGGGAATCTTCCAATGGAATGTCCTGTATATCACCTTCCTCTCATTAGGGAAAAGGGTAAGCAAATCCTTTTCTTCCCGGAATATTCCCAGGCATTCCTGGCAGCTCTCCTTTGGGACTAGTCACAGCTGCTCTTTCCAAAACAGGTGCTCCCTCCATCCCCTCTCTTCCTTCTCCCAAATTCCCCTGTCAGTCCCCTCTTCACCCTTCCCCTTTCCCAGCACCCACCGGGTTTCATCCTGTGCTCCCCTTGGAGCCAATCCAGAGGCTCTGGGTGCTCTTTGGAGTTGGAGTTTTTGGGAGTTCAGACACCCCCTCGGCTTCCCCATGGGGATGAAACTGCAGCTTCCACCACTTTTGGGAATACTGGGAGCTCATTTCCTGCCCTACACAGCCATCAACTGGCTGGATTTAAAATGACAGCGAGGCTCGTGATCCATTCCCAAACATCCCGGCTTCTCCACTTGGGATTTTTGCCTGGTGGGCAGAATGGCACCTGAAGGAATCATGCATTCTCATACAGTGATGCTCTGCTCAGTGGAAGTGAAACTATCCCAGGGCTGTTGTGGAAAAAATTCCTGAAGATTTTAAGCACAAAGGATGAATACCCTTGAGTGGGAAAGCTGTTTGCTAACTGTGCTGTTTGTTCCCAATCCAGCACTGGAAAACCTGGAAAACAAACCTTTACCTGATAAAGAAACACAATATCTGCTATTCCTCGTATTTGTGCCTTGTCAAAGGGATTTCCCAAGCAAATTTTCCCACTGGAGTGCTCCTGTTGGAGTGGGACGTGGCAGCTTCCATCAGAGGAATCAAAAATTGGGATAAACCCACCAATCCTGCTTCAGTAAGGACTCACAGCTGAAAACTGTGCATAACACAGAAAATACCTGGGCATAACTGAGCTCATCTAAATGATCCTTGTCCCAAATTCCCAGTGTTGGGCCTGGTTCCAACATTCCTCCATGTCCCCAGCACCACCGGCTGTGCATCCAGAGGGGGCTCAAGAATCAAGGAGCAAATTGAATCCTCTCTGTATCCAGCCCTTTTTCCCATTCACATCATGTGGATAACACAGGATCTTTCCCTTAGGAAAAGTTTTCCACTGGGCAGAAAACAGTTAATGGATTCCCAGGGTATTTGATCCAATTTAACAGAATCTCCCAGAAACTTATCCAAGGGACCTTGAATCCCATCATCTCATTCCAATCCCCTGCTGTGGTGATGTATGGAAAAATATCCCTGTAAACAGAGTTAATTTGGGGGTAGGGGGAAAAGGAAGGAAGGAAGGAAGGAAGGAAGGAAGGAAGGAAGGAAGGGATTTAGTGAAAGGAAATTCCTCACCTGGGACAGGCTGAGGAGGAAAGATTCCCTCTGAAATCTCGGAGGGAGGATGTAATGAGGAACCATTTCCAATCTGAGAGTTAATTTTAAGCACAAAGCCTCGAGTATTTCCCTTTTCACAGACTTTTAGTCCCTTGGCCACTCACCAGCAGCATTTGCTCAAGCCCAGTCGTGTGGTTGACTTCCTACTTTACGTGCCTCACTTTTTTTCCTCTTTTTTCCATGCCCAGTGCCCAGATTCCCTGAGGAAGTGGTGGAGTCCCCATCCTTGGAACTGTTCAAGGAATGAGTCCNAATTCCTCACCTGGGACAGGCTGAGGAGGAAAGATTCCCTCTGAAATCTTGGAGGGAGGATGTAATGAGGAACCATTTCCAATCTGAGAGTTAATTTTAAGCACAAAGCCTCGAGTATTTCCCTTTTCACAGACTTTTAGTCCCTTGGCCACTCACCAGCAGCATTTGCTCAAGCCCAGTCGTGTGGTTGACTTCCTACTTTACGTGCCTCACTTTTTTTCCTCTCTTTTCCATGCCCAGTGGCCAGATTCCCCAAGAAAGTGGTGGAGTCCCCATCCTTGGAACTGTTCAAGGATCGAGTCCATGTGGCTCTTCACGATGTGGTTTAGTGGGAATGGTGGTGTTTGGTCAAAGTTGACGAACTTGGGGGTCTTTTCCAACATTAATGATTCTATGATTCCATGATCCAAAGGGGATGTAAGAACATCTCAAGCTCCAGGAACGTTCCCACCCTCTTTAGCTGCTTCTTGGGCTGAGAACAGAGTTAGGGAATGGTGTTTAATCCCCAAAGGTTTTGCAAATAATAAAATCTTCAAAAGTATCAAGTGAAGGGCTGCCATCATTGCTCATGGACTTTTGCCTCTGCTGATTTCATCTCAGACCCCAACACGGAATTTTCTTTTTTTTCCCTTTCTTTCCAGCACTTTCTCCTCATTTATTTGAGCCTCTGCACACGTCAGAGCCCAGATTTTCCACAGTTTCCATGCCCATCACATTTTTCACAGGTTTTTCTTTACCTCCAATTTTTTTCCTCTCCCCTATTCAGCCCCACACGTTCAGCTCACGGGGCGTTTCTGACCTCTCAAGGTGCTGTTGAGCTACTTGGTTTTCTCTCCAGACCCTGGCGTTTTTCACCACTCGAAATTCAAGCCCATTATTATGCAAAAAGAAAAAGATCTTTGATTCTCCTGGTCAAGGTGAGCTCCAGGAAAAAAAACATCCACACCCCCAAGGAAGCTACACCTGGGTGTGTGGTTTCTGTTGTGTCATTCCCTCCAATTTTCTGTGAAGCGCTTTTTATTGTTTAATAGAGCAAATACGTACCTAGAAGAAAAGATTTTATATTTATTATCGATAGAAATTTATGCAGAGCCAAGTATTGGCCTAAATGAAACGACAATCCTTCCCATTCGGAATTCGCCCAGCCTAGACAAACAAAATACCAATATGTGGAGAAAAAACCTTGTAAGATTGATAAAGACAGCAGAATGATGACTTTAAAGTGGATTTTCCTACTTTAAATGCATAGGTTACATTTTCTTTATGCAGTCTTTAAATAATTCATTAGGCCCCAAGACATTTTTATTAAGTCTGGGAGTATCACTGTGGAATCCCAAGTAGCTGGAACTTCTCTGAAGCTTATGGGACCAGGCAGTCGGAATGCTAAAACATACCCGGAATGAAATAGGCAGACACTGGTGCTGGGAGACCGGATTTTGTCCAGCTGCAGCTGCTTTTTACTCTCTGAGATCCCAGATCCTGGATCATGAGCAACCTATGGAGCTGATCAGCAGAGATCCATCAAAATCCAGGAGCTTTTGGAGCTTTTTTTCCACCCAGTTGAGTTGAGCGACAGGTGACACTTTCGAGGAACTCAGGGGTTGGTTTTAGCAACCATCAAGCTTTTAATTTTTATATTTTGGTTTTTTATAGGATCATAAAATAGTTTGGGTTGGAAGGAACATTAAAGACAATCCAGTTCCACCCCCTGCCGTGGGCTGGGACACCTTCCACTATCCCAGGTTGCTCCAAGCCCCATCCAGCCTGGCCTGGAACACTTCCAGGGATGGGGCAGCCACAACCTCTCTGGGAATTCTGTTCCAGTGCCTTATCACCCTTATAGTAAAGAACTTCTTCCCAATATCCCATCTAAACCCGCCCTCTGTCAGTTTGAAGTCATTTCTCCTTTTCCTGTCACTAAATATCCTTGTCCAAAGTCCCTCTCCAGCCTTCAGGCCCCCTTTAGGCACTGGAAGGTGCCATAAGGTGTCCCAAAATCGTCCATTTCAGGGCCCTGAGCAACCTGGTCCGGTGGAATGGGTTGGAACTGGATAGCCTTGAAGGACCCTTCCAACCCAAACCATTCTGTGATTCCATGGAAAAGCTAAAAAGTGAAATCATTCTGTATTTACAGAACACTCCATCTCTGTAGCACAGACTGTTTTCCAAACTTCGTCTATTCCAACAATTATGTGTCAGCTAATTAACAAAATGCTGCTCTGTCTTCGCTCCCTATTGATGCATCTCAAGTCTGAATTAAACGGGAATTTTTTAATTGTTTCATGTGAAATGAGAGGAACCTAAAGCACACCACCAATATATGTATTTATAAAACAACATTTGTAGGGCGAGCACAACTCCCCCCAGCGTTGTAGGTCACTGCAGTTCCCTAAATAGCCCCTGTATCCTGCAAACCCCGCTTGTTATTCCCCTCAAGTGCACCACTCCCACAACCTTATCACGTTCCACACCGCTTATCTCCCCTGACAGACACTATCAGACATGGGAGTAAGTGGCTTAACTCCCCGTTCCCCCATCCCAGGAAAAGCAGTGGGAAGTTGCGCACAAAGCACTGCATTCCTTAACCCCTGCCCGAGCAGAGGGCAGCGCTACCCGGGCTGGAGAGCTGAGCACTGCCCCATAAATGTTACATTCACTTTGCCAGTGGAGACAGATAAAAAGGGATTTCCAAACTGGAGGAAATTCCGCATCACTTTAGATGCCTATCAGCTCATTCCTTGGCTCTCTTTCACACTTAACAAAAAACAGGCAATTTGCTGGTGTAGTTCACTTGGTCTCCTCTGAAATCTCTGGTAGGAACAATTTCTGTTCTAAAGGCTCTTGACCCTTTAATCTGCTCCTACCGCAATTTTCAATTAAACTGACACCCTCATTTACCTGTTTTGTTTAATAATTCAATCTCATGGAAAATAATACTCTAACACCAAAAAGTCTGACAGGCCCAGCCAGCGTAGGCAGGCAATATCACCAGAAAAATATTATAATAATAGTAATAACTTTTAAATTATTGTAATTTTTAAATTATTGTCATTTTAAAATTATTGTAGTGATGGCTTGCAAGGCAGCACTCCAGGCCCGCTGACTCCAGGCTGTGCATACGTGGGGGGACACTGGAACTGGAATAAGGTGTCTGCAAAGAGGGTAGAAGTAGAAAAAAAAAGTAGAATTGCAGAGTGTTCAGCTGTGTGATTCATCAGTTTGTTCCATTTGTATGTTAAAATTTGCGGTACATGGGTTTGAAAGGGTGAGTCAAACAAGGATGTGGTTAATTTAAAACTTGAATTAGAGCCTTGAGGGGGAAATCGGGTGGAGGGTAAGGTATGGATGCATTGATATGCCCATGGTTGCTCCAGGAATGTAAATTCCTACTCCTGTCACTCATGAGTGATCTCAGTGGTATTTAGGGAATCATGGAATCATTAAGGTTGGAGCAGATCTCAAAGATCATCAAGTCCAACCTTTGACCCAACACCACCATTCCCACCAAACCACATCACCAAGTGCCACATCTCCTCGTTTGTTGAAAATTCCAAGGATGATGACTCCACTGCTTCCCCAAGGAGCCTGTTCCAGTGCTTGACCACTCTTCCAGTGAAGAATTTTTTCCTAATATCCAACCTGAACTTTCCCTGGTGCAACTTGAGGCTGTTTCCTCATGTCCTGTGCCTTGTTCCCTGGGAGCAGAGTCTGACCTCCCCCGGCTGCCCCTTTGTGTCAGGGATTTTTGGAGAGCCAGAAGGTCTCCCCTGAACCTCCTTTTCTCCAGGCTGAGCCCCCCTAGGTCCTTCAGCTGCTCCTCATCAGACCCTTCCTCCATCCCCCTTATTGATCTACAAACCAATAAAACTCAGGTCTTCAAATCCTGCTCTCTCCATTGGCTTCACCAGGAATGTGTTCACTAAAATAACTTTTTTGGCCCGTTTTAGCTTATCTCATTTATCCCTCATATCACGGTTCCACTGATCCGCTTCCTTCACATCCTCATTCACATTCTGACGTGGAACAATAATCCTAAAAGCTCTGCCAATACTTTTACTTCCTTTTTACCCATTTAAACAGATCATTTTCATTTTCATGGCACGTCTTCATTAAGATAAGAGAGGTGATTTTAGTTAGCAGTCTTCCTCGGGGACACTGCCAATCTGAAGGGAGGAAATAACACTCTGACGTATGGAAAAGTAAAAACAAACCCACGTTGGAGTCCTAAAATGCTTCATTATGCCAGGATAGGTTATTCCAAAGCCCTGAAGTCGTGCCATGAACCCGATCTCCTTCTGTACTCACAGCTATTGTGGGTAAATCATTGATGATCTTTATTTATTCTTAGCTGGAACGCTGCTGAAATATAAATATGAGCTCCTCATCTGATGCTGGTCCTTTGGAAATTTATTAACTTGTTTTTTACAGATGGCTTGTGAACCATTTGGAATCCCAACACGCAGCCCTCTGTTGCATTTTCCGGTGGTGTGCTTGGCTGAGTGGGGTTTTCAGGCATGGCAGGGCCACCGTGGTGAAAATCCAGTGTGAAAATACCTAAAGAAGCTTGGAAAGACTCGGTGTTCCTGCACTGCTCCACCAACCACCTGCGCCCCGATAAAATGAAAATCCTTCTCACTCCACCCGAGTTCATTTGCCCACGTTTGGCTTTGTTACCTTCAAACCAAACCACTGAATCCCAGTTCTTTGCTCCTGAGGCTTTGTGCAGTTGTCACCCCTCCCAGGAGGAGAAACAACGGGCTGTGAGTGGGAAAATCGGAGAATCACAGGATTGTTACGTTTGGAAAAAACCTTAAAGAGCAAGTCCAACCTTCATCCCACCACGTTCCCCATTAACCCACGTCCCCAAGTGCCACACCCACGTGGGTTTTGAACACTTCCAGGGGTGGTGATTCCACCACTTCCCTGGGCAGCTGTGCCAAAGTTTGACAACCCTTTCCATGAATAAATTTTTCCTAATAGCCAATCTGAACCTCCTTTGGCACAACTTGAGGCCGTTTCCTCTTGTCCTCTCAGAGTCTGATCCCATCCTGGCTCCACCCTCCTCTCAGGGAATTGTGGAGAGCCAGAAAGTCCCTCTGGAGCCTCCTTTTTTTCCAGGCTGAGCCCTGCCAGCTCCCTCAGTTGCTCCTGGTGTTCCAGACCCTTCCCCAGCTCCATTCCCTTCCCTGGACATGCTCCAGCCCCTCAATGTCTTTCTCATGGATGAGAGGCCAAGATGGTAACGCAAGATTTGAGGTGTGGATAAGTCCCCTAAAGGACTGATATTCCCTGGGTTCTTCTGCCAAGATAAAGAAGGATGAGCCCCCTTTGGAGATAGATAAATAAAGATTGTATTTATTAGTAATATTTAATTTCTTCCAAACCCCATCAAAAGAACAGTTTATTTAGACAGAAAAAATAATTACTTCTCTTTTTCCCTTGAAAAGAAATAGGAAAGAAAAGGAATAATTTTCCCCTGAATTACCTGCTAATTATGTTTTGGGTTTGTTCAGTTTTCTGTTACTTCTGAAGAATCATCAAGATTTAGGGAAAAAAAAGCTTATTTTTCATCTTGTTTTATTCCTCGCCCTGAGAATATAGCACATTTCCTAACATCCTATCTCATCTCCAAATCAGGGATTTAAAGAGTGCTGCAGCAGCCTTGACATGAGATATTGATAATCCTGAACTATAAAACAAAGACTTAATTGCATCTGTAGGGATGGGCACTTCCTCAGGCCCTATGGATTTTTGCCTGTTTGGAAGGCAGCACCATTGGTATTTAACCCATCTCCACTTTTTTCTCCATTTTTCCTGGGAAAAGCAGGCAAGAGGCCATTTCTGGAGGTTGCAATAAGATTTTTTTCCATGCTGTGTGCATCCAAAGAAAAAAAAAGATGATGTCCTTAACTCCTCTGATTACCTTTTCCAGCAATTTCATTTTTCTCTGACATCATTCAGTTGGATCCACACTGTTCTCCAAGATTTCTCACTTATCCCTGGTGAATGTTTGTGGGATCGATGGATGATTCATATTCCAGGCTGTAATTTCTTGTTGATTTTTAGTGACTCATTCACTTGCTAACTCAGCACCACTTCAAACTGGGCTGAAATGGGCTTATATTTGCCCAATTTTGGTTTGTAGATAATTTTCCATAAAACCTGAAGAGGATAAATCATTCTATTAAAAATGAATTAATGGGATTGTTTGGAAAGGATCAGGAAAGTTGTAGTGCAAATTTATCCCATACCTGTTGTACTCTTATCCTCTTTGACAATTTTCTTCCCTTTTCCCACTCTGTTCCCTGGGAAGCCAACAATTCCCTTTCTCCAATACTTACTTCCCAGGAAGGATGAGAGAAAATGGGAATGTTATGGGCTTTTTAGTTTTGCAATGGAAGATGTAAAAACCAGGAATTCACTAAAATTGAATCAAGACATAACATGTTAAAAATAAGAGCAAAAAAAGCATAAAAATGTTGAGTTTACTTATGGTGCCCATGGATTCGTTATCCTTGGAAATCCCAGAATCATGGAATGGTTTGGGTTGGAAGAGACCTTAAAGACCATCTACTTCCAACCCCTTCCAACACCTTCCACTATCCCAGGTTGCTCCAAGCCCCATTCAACATGACCTGGAATACTTCCAGGGATGGGGAATCTACAGCTTCTCTGGACAGAATTGTTTACTCAAATTTGAATATTTTACTGGAAGTTAAATTGTAGTTCAGAACTGGAAAGAAAGGACTCAATAATTACGGTTAATTCCAAAGAAAATTGTTATCCAACAGGAGCTGGTCGTGAATAAAATGAGGCAGGATAGATCTACTTGAAAACACCATAAAATCTCTCTATTTCTTCATTGTTTTTGAGGTTTTCTAATTTGTGAGATTTAAAAACACATTCCCCAGTTCATGAAAACGAAGACATATTTGATTCACGGTCATATCCATCCAAATGGAGATTTCCAGTGCCAAATAAACCATTTGGCTCCTTGCCTCAGTTTCCCTCCTGCTAATGTAATAAAACACAACTTCTCCGTCTCATTTTGAGATTTGGATCATTAACACATAAAAACGTGTGAGATTCCTGGTGGTTTCCATCACCTTGCAGCGGAGTCACTTTTGGGTTCGTCATCCTTGCTCCTCTGTGTGTTTATGCTCTGCGGATGTGTTGTCATTTACAAAAGGCTCATTAATAACATTTTTGACCCATCCATCATGAAAATTCTGTCAGCTGAGTGGAGGCAGAGCCCAGGTGCTGCTGGTTTGAACTCCCAGATCGATATTTTCCATCCATTAAGGGGGAGAAACGACCAAGACCGTTTCTCCCAGCAGGCAACGTGAGGTGATCTACATGGGGAGGGTGTTATTAATTAGCACTGCAATTAACACAACCGAGCTGCCCATTACTGATTCTTCCCCAATGACAGCAGAAAAAGAGAAAAAGTCTCATAATTTGTGGCCATTATCAACACATTTAACTCAAACGGATCAATTCACCACCATGTCCAGCCCTGGCTGCCGCAGCCCCAGGAATTTGACGACCCCCCAGTTTCCTGGGAATTCTACAACCCCCCCAACTTCCCTCCCACGGTTTTGCCTCCTTTTTTGCATCCTCTTTAGCACTCGGGTTTTGTTGCTGTGCTCATCAGAGCAGCTCTCGCCCACCTCCCCAGAGCTGGATCCAATCTTCCGGGGCCTCCAGAGAAAAGGATTCTACGCCACCGGGATTTACGTCACTTGTCCGTCCCTTGAAGTGAGGGCAGAATTAAAAATTAGGCTTCGTTTGGCTTTGCATGTATTTTATGCAGCATTTTGTAAAGTATAAAGTGTATAAAGACCAGCCCTGCTTTGTGTTTCATCTTTTTTCTTTTTGTAAGCAGATGAGAAAAAAAAAGATGCAACAGCAGCAAAACAAAACACTTCATTAATCTCTGGACTGCTTCTTACCTCTTCTGTTTTCCCAAACAGGGCTTAATAAATAAAAAAAGAAAAGAAAATATCAGTGTAGCAACCCTAAGTGCAAGGCAAAGGTTCAGTCTGTTTATTTTTCTCTGTGAATTCCCGGGCTTTGTGTGAATCAAGAGGTTGTTCCCTTGGTGCTTTAGTACATAGAAGAGTAGATTTTTTAATTATACATATAAAATACAGAAAAACGGCTCCCTGTGAGCTGGGGCTGTGTGCCAGCAGAAGGGCTTGAGAGCGACAGAAATGAAGACAACAAATCACAGAATCCATAAGGTTGGAAAAGTCGTCTGAGAACATCCAGTCCAACCTTCAAGCGAGTGCCGCCATTCCCACTAAACCATATGGTGAAATGCCAGGTCTACTCAATTTTTGAGCACTTCCAACGATGGTGACTCCACCATTCCTTGGGAGCCTTTTCCATGCTTGACCAGTCTTTCAGTGAAGAAATTTTTCCTGATTTCCAACCCGAACCCAGAGATCACCACCCGAACGTGCCGAAGGTTGTGGTGACCAAGGCAGCAAAGAGGAGGGACAAGCACAAGCTCCATGCCTGGGTTGTGTCTCATCATTTATTTGTTTGAACACCGGGGAAATTCTTCCCAGCTGACCAGGAATGACCTCCTTGTCTCCCTGAATTTCACAGGGAAAGGAAAACCCTTATTTTTTCCCCTTTTTGTTGGCATTTGATGCATGTGGGGGACTCTCTGTACTTCTACAAAAAACCTGATGGATTCTCACCCAGGGTCCCACAGCCCATTCCTCTCCCTCCTTTCCCATGGGAAAACTGTCACTGTTTGAACAGTGCTGGTTTATTTTCCACGGGAAATCTGCCCACTCAGCAAATCCATTGCAGGATGGAATTAGCCATTCCCTGTGTTATTTCTCTTCTCCATCCATCTTGAATGGAAAAGCAAAGCCTCTTTAAGGGTTAAGGCTCTTCCTTGTTCTTCCTTTTTGTTGGTGCTGGCTCATTCCATGAGGTTTTTCCTTTAATGAGCCCTCTTTAACTCTGCACTGAAACTGGGGATCTGGAGTCTCATTAGTCTGGCTAATTAACCATTCTCTTCTGTCTGTCTGAGGTTCATCTAAGTCCAGGAAACCTCGAGAAAATAACTGAAAATTGCATTATCATGCAAACTCTTTGGAAAAAGGGGAGCCAAGTCCCTGGTGGAAAATAGGAGAAGCTTTTAAGTGTGTAGGCAGGACTGAACTCCAGGATGATTCAGGGATTGCACAAGCCGCCCCTCTCCACTTCCTAAAACTGCAGCTTTAAAAAAAAATATAAATCCCAGCATGCTTGGAACTTGCATCAACCTGGAGTTAGTAGGGAGAGCCGATCCTGATGGGAGATTAAAAAAAAAAAGAGGAGGAAAGTAAAACTTCCTTCATGGTACCGGAGGGTACTCAGTTAATCCCTGGATTTTCCTTGGGTGATAAGAACATGCTCATCCAACCTGCGATTCCAGATTTCCTACATGGTTTTGGAGAACAACACAATGGAGGCAAAACAGAATTTAAAATGAAATTGGAGAATCACACCTGGCATGGGGAGATCCCATCACTCCCCACAGCTCCCTGGAAGGAGGTTGTGGTGAGGTAGGAGCAGGCTCTTCCCCCAGGGAACAAGGGGTAGGACAAGAGGAAACGGTCTCAAGTTGCACCAGGAAAGGTTTAGACTGGATATTAGGGAATTTTTTTCCACTGAAAGCTTTGTAAATCATTGGAACAGGGCAGGGGTGGAATCACCTGGGACCTGGAAGCATTCAAAAACCTGTGGAGGTGGCACTTGGGGACTTGGTTTAGGGGTGAACATGGTGGTGGTACTGGGTTCATGGTTGGACTCAATGATCTTGAAGGTCTTTTCCAACTTGAACAATTCCATGATTCTACTCTGATTCGATGAGCTAATCATAGAATCAAATCATCACATCCTAAAACCCCACAACTTCCATGTTCAACCAAAAAATAGGAATAGAATTTAATTTGAGGCTCTGAGGTGACCTTATTGTGGCCTTTCAGTGCCTAAACGGGCTCCAAGAGAGTTGGAGAGGGACTTGGGACAAGGACCTGGAGTGACAGGACACGGGGAATGGCTTCCCACTGTCAGAGGACAGCATTAGATGGCATATTAGGAAGGAATTCTTCCCTGTGAGTGTGGTGAGGCCCTGGCAGAGGTTGCCCAGAGAAGCTGTGGTTTCCCCATCCCTGGAATTGTCCAAGGTGAAGTTGGACGGGGCTTGGAGTAACAAACATTTGACTTTTCCTTCTTTTCCCAGGCTTATTTACATTTGAGGGGACTTAAAGGAAAATTGCCTTTAGAAATGCAAAAATGTGTCTGAATCCTCGTGGCCTCCCATGTGAACGATTCTTCACTGGCTGTTTGCATAATTCCAAGCTTTTTGAAGATAATATATAGATTTGTGTCCACAGGGGCTCCTTTTGCTGGATGGTGCTTGATGTTTATGTGGAATAGGGGTTAAATGATCTTTTAAAACTCTCCCATGTCGCTTTTTGATGCAGATTCTCCATAAAAAGGCGAATCAACAGGATATTTCCCATTGTATCCCAGGATGAGGTTGATTTTAAAGGCAAGGAGAGGAAAATAGTATGGAAAAGAACAAACTGAGCCAGACAAAAGCACGATTCCAGAGATCACCCTCTTGTGCTTCTGTTTCTTAGAGTCGGTGCCTGTTGGGACATGCTGGTAACTGCTCCCAGTGACCCCAAAGCCAGGATTTGCACTAAAGGAAATGAAATTCCAAGGAATTTCTGGAGAATGCAAATTTGCAGTCCTCCAGGTGTGACTCAGCACTGCTCTCAGGTTATTGTGAGGTCAGTGTTCACCTCGAATGCTGCCCCAGGGCAGCGGAATATTTCCCAGTTAACAGCCCCCGAATATTTTGCAGAGGATGTTTGCAGTCGGGGTGCTGTCCCAGAGCTTTGCTTCTCTGGGTCACCTTCAAATGTCTGCTTTGGAAAAAGAGATGGACAGACAGGCTAAAAATCATCACCAAAAATCACATGCCAAAGGAGGAGGGAGGTTCATAAAGACCTTTAATTTTGGTATCATAAAATTGAATTATTTAGGTTGAAAAGACCTCCAAGATCGAGTCCAACCTGTGACTGATTCCCACCTCACCCGGCCCAGAGCACTGAGTGCCACGTCCAGGCATTCCTTGGACACCTCCAGGGATTGGGACTCCACCTCACTGGGCTGCCCCTTCCAATGCCTGACCACCCTTTCCATGAAGAAATTCTTCCTGATGTCCAACCTGAACGTCTCCTGGTGCAACTTGAGGCCGTTTCCTCTCATCCTTTCCCTGTTCCCTGGGAGCAGAGCCTGAACCCCACCTGGCTGCCCTCTCCTCTCAGGAAATTGTGGAGAGCCAGAAGGTCCCCCCTGAGCCTCCTTTTCTCCAGGCTGAGCCCTCCCAGCTCCCTCAGCCGGTCCTGGTGCTCCAGACCCTTCCCAGCTCCATTCCCTTCCCTGGACACGCTCCAGCCTCTCAATGTCTTTCTTGTCATGAGGGGCCAGAACTGGACACAGCACTCAAGGTGCCTCAGCAGTGGCCAGCACAGAGGGACAATCCCTGCCCTGCTCCTGTGGCATTCTCTTGGACTCGATTCCTTATGGCTCCGTTCCTTTCCACTACTCCAGGAACAAGGTACTACCTGCGTGTTCACTGAATTCTGACATCCTTAAAAAAACATAAAATCCTTTTTTAAATTATTGATTTCCCAAAACCAGAACCTGCAAGATAAATTTTTAGAAACACAGCTGAGAACAGGCATGATGCCATATCCTGAATTCTCCTCTCTTTTCCACACGCCTCAGGCATTTCCAAGGATTGCGGCTTTCCTTGCGCAGGCCAATGCCGTTCTGCAATTGCGTCACCGTGACCACATCTTGAGCTAAAAAATCCCTCCACCTGGGATTCACTCCTCCGGGTTTTGCATCAGAATTCCTCCCTCCCATCTACTGAAATTATCAACACCTCTGTCATTCCTCGGGAGGGTGGATCTGTGCTTCATTTGTACACACTTCACTCTGTGCTGACAGATGTCTTCGGCTCCTCAGAGAACGTCTTTATGAAAAATGTCAGCGGAATCAAAATAAGCCACGGGGATTTATTCACATATTATCACTGGAAGAGACATTCCTCCTCTGTCTTTTATTCCCTGCCTTACAGTAGCGATCATTTTCATATTCATTTCCACTTAAATACTGATTTTTTTTTTAGTGACTGGGCTGTGCAGCAGCGAGTCTTGCACAGGACATGAAGAACAGGTCGTAGTCCTTCCACTATCCCAAGTTGCTCCAAGCTCCATCCAACCTGGCCTTGGACACTTCCAGGGATAAAGCATCCACAGTTTCTCTGGGCAGCCTTTTCCAGTGTTTCACAACTCTCTCAGTCAAAAATTCCTTCTTAATGAGCCGCTTGTTCTTTGTCATGGTCTGGACACAGCCAGGGACTCTTCCCGGCAGGTGCAATGAGCAGTGTTCCCTCTTCCTTGAGCATGGGGAAGGGAGGTCACATCCACGGATGTGATCCATGCTGTATCACGGCATCCTCAAGCCAAAAGATCAGCCCAAATCTGATTTATTTATTCATCCCAATGTAGTGGGTGCATTTTTAGGGCTGGATTTTCCACTGTCTTCAATCAGGACAAGTCCACTCTTAGTAAAGCTTTAATTTCTTTTGGTGATGATTGTGGCTATGGTGTCCATTCGTTCAAAAACGCAACCCAAAAGCATGGAAATGATGCCTTCCCTCTCACTTGCAGAAAGATTTCTCCTTGAAAAAAGAGGGAGACTCTTTACAGGAGCCTGGAGTGACAGAACAAGGGGGAATAGCTTCAAACTGACAGAGAAGGGTTAGATTGGATATTGGGAAGAAATTCTTCCCTGTGAGGGTGGGGAGGCACTGGAACAGTTTTCCCAGGGAAGCTGTGGCTTCCCCATCCCTGGAAGTGTTCAAAGCCAGGTTGGATGGGGCTGGGAGCAACCTGGGATAGTGGAAGGTGTCCCTGCCCATGCCGGGGTTTGGAATGAGATGATCTTTAAGGTCCCTTCCAACCCAAACCATTCCATGATTCTCTAAAACACAACACAGCCCTCCTACTTCAAAATTCTAGAGGGACAATAAAAAAGGAAAAAAGAACTTTAGAACTTCTTCGAATGAGTAGAAAATTCCTGGTTCGGTAATAACAGTGATGGAATTGCACCAAATTCCATAAATAATGTCTTTCAAGGTTTATTGCTCAGGCACCTAAAAGGAGAAGATAAAATTTAAATTATCACATTACAGATGTTGCACAAAGAATGACTTCTCCTGTCAAACGGTAATAGGCAAGTAAGATATATTTATGTTCATACAGCACTGGTTTTGAACAGAATATATTATTATGTTAAAAATGCCATAAAAAATAGCACAGCACACTTGGACTGGCAGTCATCTGTACCAAAAATGACATCTCACAGTGTAGTTCTTAAACAAAAATCTACAGGACTGTGGTGAATGGGAACGGGTCAGAGTTAAGGTTACTGCACCGGGGTTAATTCCACAATTTTAATGCAACATCTGGCTCCCAAGGCTCCCTGTTTATCTCAGTTCTTCACCCTTCGGAAATTATAATCTCTAAGATGATCTTGAAGAGATGACTCAGTCTGCTGAAAGATGCAATCAGCTGGTAAAATCCTGCCTCTACAGAAAATAAATGGCAAAACATGCATTGCCCTTAAAAAAAAAGCAAAGTTTTTGTCTTAAAATGTTTTAGGCCTGTTGGAAGCCACAGTCTGAACTTGTCTCCTACGGAAATGATGATGGAAGGTGATTCCTGAAAGGTCTGAAAACAATTAAGAATTGTAGAATCAGAGAATGGTTTGTGTTGGAAGGAACTTTAGGGATAATTTAGTTCCAATTCCCTGTTTTTTGTTTGCTGTGTTCCTGTCTAGAAATGAATGACCCAGCCCGGATTTCTGGGACTGCAGATGTTAAATCTGTTTAAAACCCTGTGCACGGGCAGGAAGGACCATCCCATGTCCCTTGTCCCTCCCATGACCCCGCCAAGCAGGGCAGGGAGTCAGGAGATGAATCCTGCAGCAAAGTCAAATCCTACAGCTCATGGACCAAAAGGGATAAGGGGTGAGCCAGCTCCCAGGTGACAGCGGGGCTGACATCAAAAGTCTAATCCCTTTCCAGACCTTGCAGGAAAATGGGAGATAAGAAGATTTGTTTAAAGAAAAAACCCTCAGAGTTCATCCAAGGATCCCCCAGGATCCCAACTGGATTTTCCTGCTCTCCCTCGCTTTCCAAAATGCTCCAATTCCACTCGAATTCTGCAAACTTTGTGCTCTTGTCTGTCACTAAAATTTTGCGAGGGCATCCAGAGGAGAAATTCCCTCCTGTGCCACTGGCAGTTGAGGAGGAGCAGAGGCACGGATCCAGCAAAGCCACTGGATGCTGTTCGCGAGCACAGCCGTGTCCTGGGCTTCCCGAAACTCCGGGCACATCCAGGAGGGGCTGGTGTGATAAGGGCTGTCACCAGGCACCCTGCTCCAAGCAGCATCAGCAGCCCGCTGTGCCAGGAAATGGCACAAAACCTGGATTAACCAAGGCTCTGAAGGCACGACAAAATCTGGAAGCTCTCAACAGGCCATCATTCCGTCTTTGAGAATATTGTGGGAATTTTGGGCCAAGGAAGGTGTTAATTAAACCCACCCTCATTCCTGCTAAAGCCACAGCAAAGTGCAGGCAGGTGAGAGCCTGTTCAAGGGCATTTGCTTCTCTCATTATTTACACAGTTTATTATCTTTAAAGTCACTCTGCTGGTTGTTGTTATATTTTGGATCATTTTGTTTCCAAATTATTTCTGTCAAAAGATAATTCATGGAGTGAAGCTCGTAATAGAAAGCCACACTTCCTGCTGAGAAACCTCTTCCGAGGTCAGCTGTAGACAGAACTTTCACCCTCCAAAACTTCGGGATAACACTTTGGACAAAGAAACACTGTTGTGTGTTCACCGTGTCAGGGGGTGCCTTCCAGGTCATGATTTACAGGGAAACCAGGAGAAAATTCCTAATTTTCAGCTCTTGAGCTGCTACAAAAAGCGGGTCCAGAAGCACTGAAGGATTTAAGAGGAATGTAATTCCATTCCTAGGACAAAGAAAGAGGCAGGGAGATATATGCTTGGATTAAAAAATGAGTATTTTATTTGTTTATTGCATCAATATTAATATTGTATTTGTATTAATCTTTTATTAACAAGACCAAGTGCTGGTGCTGCTCCTGAGTCAGGGTTAATCCCGGTGTCAATCCAGGGTGGGGATGAGCAGATGGAGCAGCCCTGGGGAGAAGGACTTGGGGGTGCTGAGGGGTGAGAGGTTGGATATGACTCATCCATGTGTTCTCCAGTCCCAGAAATCCTGGGCTGATCCCACAGTGTTGGCAGCAGGGGAGGGAGGGAATTCCGTCCCTGTGCCCTGCTCAGGTGAGACCCCACCTGCAGAGCTGCCCCAGCCCTCACTCCCAGCACGGGAAGGACATGGAGCTGCTGGAGCAAGTCCAGAGGAGGCACCAAGGTGATCAGAGGGATGGAGCAGCTCTGCTGTGAGGGAAGGCAGAGGGAATTGCTCAGCCTGGAAAAGAGAAGGCTTTGGGGTGACCTAATTCCAGAACCTGAAGGAGAGGACAAAGATGGAGAGTGACTTTTTACAAGAGCATGGAGTGCCAGAACAAGGGGGAATGGCTTCAAACTGGCAGGTTTAGATTGGAAATTAGGAAGAAATTCCTTGCTGTGAGGGTGGTGAAGGCCTGGCACAGGTTTTCCAGAGAAACTCTGGCTGCCCCATCCCTGGAAGTGCCCAAGGCCAGGCTGGACGGGGCTTGGAGCAACCCGGGATAGTGGAAGGTGTCCCTGCCTATGGCAAGAGTTTGGAACTAAATGATCTTTAAGGTCCCTTCTAACCCAGTCTATTTCATAATTTTATGATATAGATGGATGTAGCTATAGATACAGATCTATATGATATAGATAGAGATGCACACACAGATCTAAATATAAGTACTGCGAAAAGCAACTGAGAACAGTTCTTAGTCACACCATCCTGGCACGGAGCTGCTCACACCAGAAATTGTGTGACTGATTCTTCCTTTCATGCAAGAAAGGAGATTTTGCCCCACAGGGAATGGCCCAAGCTGCTGTCACATCGGAGTCACCAAAATAACCCCGGGTTTCCCACCTTCTTCCCCAAATTCAGCAAGACTCTGTCAGGATATCATTTATCCCAATGTCCCTTGGGGTAGGTGGGAAGGGTGGTGAAAGCTGAGTAGATATTTTAGAAGAAAAAAAAAAAAAACAAAAAAAGGTAGAACTGGGGACCTCCAGGCTGGTCAGTCTCACCTCACTGCCCAAGGAGATCATGGAGCAGATCCTCCTGGAAACTATAGATGGGCACATGGAAATCAAGGAGATGATTGCTGCCAGTTTCACAGAGGGTTTGACAAATTTGGCGGCCGTCTCTGATGGGGTTGGTGGATGAGGAAAGAGCAGCTGATGTCGTCAACCTCCAACTGTGCAAATGCTGCTCTGGAACACCCAACATAAGTGGGACGTGAAACTGCTGGAGCAAGTCCAGAGGAGCCATGGGGATATTCCAAGGGCTGGAGCCCCTCTGTTCTGGAGCCAGGCTGGGAGAGCTGGGAATGTCCAGCCTGGAGAAGAGAAGGCTCCAGGGAGACCTCAGAGCCCCTTCCAGTGCCTAAAGGGGCTCCAGGAGAGCTGGAGAGGGACTTGGGAAAAGGGATGGAGTGCAGGACAAGGGGGAATGGCTTCCCACTGCCAGAGGGCAGGATAGATGGGATATTGGGAAGGAATTGTTCCCTGTGAGGGTGGTGAGGCCCTGGCACAGGTTGTCCAGAGAAGCTGTGGCTGCCCCATCCCTGGAAGTGTCCTAGGCCAGGATGGACAGGGCTTGGAGCAACCTGGGATAACGGAAGATGTCCCTGCCCATGGCAGGGGGTTGGAACAAGATGATCCTTAATGTTCCATCCAACCGAAAACATTCCATCTTTCTATGAAATTGATGGGAGTGAGAGGGGAGGAATTTGGTGCAGAAATATGAAATTGTTGTCGTGCTCCAGCCTTGTTCCGTCTGGAGGAGAAAGAGAGCAAGGGACAAAGGGGACCTCAATCATGTCTTGGAGGAAGTTCCAGGTTGGCCTCCAAGGGATGCTGTAAAACTGCAGAGCTGTTGGGAACTGGATGCATTTCCAGCCTGGATTGTTTGGAGCTCTGAGCTCTCTCTTCTCTCATTACTAATGTCCCTGTAGGGAATTGATAAGAAACTTGTTCCTGATAAGGGGAAGGATTAAGGAGGAAATCTCTGGAGGAGATAAAGCATCAGCTCATTTTTAGCCTTCCACAGAAATTGGTCTTAGAGCACTTTCAGAGCTGAGTTGCCCAGCAAATTTGCCTGTCTTTCTTCCATAAAATCCTAAATTTTGATATTTTAGGGATCCACTGTGAATTTGAGCTCCTTTATTGCAAGGGGTTTTAGATTTCTGTTATCAGCTCTGTCACTGACACTGATTATCCCCTGCTGCTTTCAGGTCACAGATGCAAAGCAACTTTGCAGTTTGCTACCCAGAATCTACCAAAAATTGGGAAACAACTAAATTTAGGAGTTTTATTCATGAGTATTCAGGACTCAAATATGCATCAGACAATGCTGAGAGCTGGGAAAGGAATTCAAACCAATCTGCCTTCTAACCTGTTTAGAAATCCCTGGTTGAGTCCCATCATCATTTGGCAGAGCAATCCCTCTCAGATCTTCGTCCATCCTGATTATTTCGTTCCGTGCTCTGTAGGATTTATTTTCCCCCTTTAATGGGAGGCAAATTTTATGCTTGAAATCAAGAATGACCATTTTCACCTGCCATAAAGTGAGAGGTTAATTGTCCAGCAAAGGAGAAAAGCTCTAATGACCAGTGCCCATTAAAAATGTCAGGAAGAGTCTGCTCTGCACTTTCTCTTTTGGAATAAGCCCTGTAGGGAAAACCGAGCCCACAGTGTGTAGTTTTATAGCACAATTCCATCCATTTTACGTTCATTTCTCACTGACTCTGCACTGTGGTCAAACAAGTCCTCGCTGCATTTTATTCCTCTGGAAAATCGTCCAAAAACAAATGGAGATTTTCCCCGCTCCAAGTTGGCAGATATCGTTGGAAAGTTTTTCTGCCTGGATAGCAGAGAAAGGTGTCCTGCTGTGACAGATGAAGCCAAATGAGGAATTCACCACTTGTCTCAACTACAGGCAGATGTGAGCCAGCTTTGGTCTGGAATGCTGCCACAAATCCGCTGGAGAAGCCAAGGTGTGTGTACATGGCTTTATACCCCATACAGTGCCAATATTATGCAATAATTTTTTAAAATTTATTTAGAAACAAGAAAAAAAAAGTCCAGTTTCAGGCATCTTTTGCTCTGTAGAATAAAAGGACCTGACTATTATCAAGGAATTTATCTACCCAAGAAGATCTTTGTCTTCGTCTTGGCAGTGGGAAGTTTGGATGCAAGGAAAATTCCTGATCCACAAAATTCTTCACCATCTATTTGAAGATTTTTCCCTTCTACTCCACCCTCATGAGACCCCACCTGAAGCACAGCATCCAGCTCTGGGGCCCCAAAATCAGAAGGATGTGGAGCTGGAGCAAGTCCAGAGGAAGCCATGGAGATTCTCCGAGGGCTGGAGCTCCTCTGGTCTGGAGCCAGGCTGGGAGAGCTGGGAATGTCCAGCCTGGAGAAAAAAAAGTTCCAGGGAAACCTTAGAGCTCCTTCCAGTGCCTAAAGGGGCTCCAGGAGAGCTGGAGAGGGACTTTGGGGATGGAGTGGAAGGACAAGGGGGAATGACTTCAAACTCGCAGAGGGTAGGTTTAGATGGGATACTGGGAAGAAATTCTTCCCTGGGAGGGTGGTGAGGCCCTGGCACAGGTTTGCCAGAGAAGCTGTGGTTGCCCCATCCCTGGAAGTGTTCATGGCCAGGTTGGATGAGGTTGGACCAACCTGGGATCGTGGAAGGTGTCCCTGCACATGGCAGGGGTTGGAACAGGATGATCTTTAAGGTCCCTTCCAACCCAAACCATTCCATGATTCCGTGGTTTCTTAACAAGTCTATGTGAATTGAAATAAATCAGTGCAGGGACTGCTCTCTGTCCCTGAGAAAAATCTGCCCAAACTGACCAGGTTCATATTAATTAATATTTTTCATTCATTCTCCTGTAGAACTCTTCCATTTCTGGTTGCTTTGAACATACCATAATGATCCAAGTGCACGTGTCTGTCTTCAATCCCAAGTGTCTGATTGAAGGAAGATAAACAAATTATAATTTCTTCTTTATTTTCCCCCATTTATTATTTAATGCTGGGTGTCATTTGTCAATTGGGATGTCAATATTAATAACCCACCCCTGACTTTGGGAAGTCCCCCTTCTGGGGGAGGAAAGGAGGAGTTATAAATACAGGGATATACAACACAAAAATCCCACATCTGTGTCCAAAGACACCGGAGCAGAGATGTCCTGATGTGGGACAAGTACTTTAGGGGGATACATCGCTACATCCCCATCCCTGGAAGGGCTCAGTGCCAGGATGGATGGGCTTGGAGCAATCTGGGATAGTGGAAAATGTTCCTGCACATAGCAGGGGGTGGAATGAGATGATTTTGAAGGTCCTTCCAGCACAAACCATTCTGGGATTTGGTGATACTCACCCTGCTACAGTTTTTCTTATGCACATTCTCTAAATTCCTGTGAATATTTGATATGAGTTTATAGGGACGTTATCCTGACCCTATACAGACATTCTAATCTACATCCTTATGGTCGCTCATGACTTGCAGACACAAATCAAACCAACAGCCAGACTTGCCCATCTCCTGCCTTTCCAGAGGGCTTGGAATTATCTCCCCATCCAGACAACGGCTCTCAGCTCCTTGTAGAGCCTGGGAATCTCCTGAATTAGAATTCTGGAGAACAGCTCTGGGATATGGGGGTCACAACGCATCTCTTTTGATCCAAAGACACAAAGAGGCAAAGATAAATATGGAGACCCAGGAGGCCTCTTCAAAAATTCTTAGGTGATTTAGTTCCTTTGATATCTCAGTGCTTTGATGTCAAATAATTGACAAATCCTCCTGCTTTCTGGCCTTGCCCTAATCATTAGGTCTGCTAAGAGGGGTTCCCTCGGGATGGATCCACAGAAACAGGTGGAGGGAGTGGGAGGTGAAGGGTGGTGCTCACAGCAGGTTTGTGAAATCTCCAGTGGGAGCTGGAATGGGCTCTTCGCTCTCTCGGATGTCTGGAACACTCAGCTACACAAGTTTTGCAAAATTAAACCCGTTATTAATGTGGATTTTGATGGACCAGCCTGAAGAGAAAAGGCCTGACCAAAAAAACTCACAACGAATTCCATCCTCAGCCCAAGAAGCTTTGGACTCAGCAGAAACACCGGGAGAGGGAATATCCCCATGCCAAGTCCTGGATGTGACCGGTGATGCTGTCCCTGATTTTTGGGAAGCTCACATGTGGATCCACAGATCTCCTGGGAGGTCGCAGTGGCTCAGGGAGAGGCCATCATGGGGAGCAAGAACCAGGCAGAGCACAAGGGAAATTCGAGGCAATGGAACTCAAAAATAAAATGTCTCTGAGATAATTCACTCTGACACAGTTTCATTTCCACTTAAAATGGGAATGTTTTATCCCGGATCTACAGAGATCTACATTCAAGCATTTCAGCTGAAGGATGCACAAACCAGGTTTGTTGGGTTTTGTTTTTTCCTTTTCTTTTTATTTCCAGATGCCCAAGGAGATGTCCTGGCACCCTCAAATCAGTGTGCCAGGGCTGGACAACTCCTCTTGGTGAAGAAATTTTTCCTGATATCCAACTCAACCTCCCCTGGCGCAACTTGAGGCCTTTTCTTCTCGTCCTGTCCCTTGTTCCCTGGGAGAAGAGGCCATAAAACCTCTTGTCAGGGAGTTGCAGAGGGTGAGAAGGTCCCCCCTGAGCCTCCTTTTCTCCAGGCTGAGCCCCTCCAGCTCCCTCAGCCACTCCTGGTGCTCCAGATCCTTCCCAATCCATTCCCTTCTCTGGACACGCTCCAGCCCCTCAATGTCTTTCTTTTTGTTCAGTTACAAATGTCAGTTTATCTCCATATTGCTTCCAAACCCAAATCCCTCAGGATGAAACAAATGTGACCTCATGCAGTGACTGCTGATACTTCAGAGAGCCTTAACTGGGAATCCTTGTTGTGTCCCTCTGTTTTCCCACTTTTTTTTTTGGTTTTGCAGGATGTTTTGGTTTTCGTTTTGGGTTTTTTGGTTTTGTTTTTGGGTTTTTTTGTAGCCACATCTTCCCTCCTGTCTTGCACCTCCACTCTGGCACTTTGAGAGGTGGAACTTCATCACTCTGTGTTTGTACCACCTCCTGGTCCACTCCAGGAATGATTCAATCCCATCCCAACAGAAGCCACTGCCCTGCCCAAGCAGCCGAGCCGCTCCTGCAGAACATGGTGATCCCAGCTTCCCATCCACACGGATCACATGGGTTTGGAGTCCTTCACCAGGAGATCCCATCTGTTGCTGGCACTCTGTAAAGGAACAGGGCTCTGCTCCTCCTCACCACACCTCTCTGGGTGTGCAAAATTATCCTCTCACAGCGAGGAGCCAGGAACACTCCGGGCTACGAACCTAAAAATGAACGGGCTTGTGACTCAGACTTGGTGCTTGGAAAGGAGGAAGGTTGGAGAGAGAAATTTTTTTTCTATATTTTAACCACCCCAGTTTAGTCAGAGATTTTATATAAGTTAAATATCGCTATTACTAAATGAAGCAGGAGGTTGGAGATTGAAATCTGCCTTTGCACTTCAGGATTATTTCATCATTATTCCTTTCGCGTTGTTTCAAGTTTGGGCAGGATGTAAAATAAAAATAAAAGTCAGTGTGACACGGAGGTGGGTGAAATTCTGAGGGGAAGGTCCTTCCTGCTCTGACCAGATCTCATGTCTGATCCAACAAACCTTTTCCAACAGGCTTGGCAACACCAAAAGCCCATCTTGGACAATCCCACTCTCACCTTCATCTTCCCTTCCATGAAATCTGGTTTTCCCAGGCTTCCTCTTTGAGATCATTCAGTGTTTCTAGAATGGCAAGATTTGAGCAAAATGTCCCCAAAGTTCCCTCCAAATTATTATTATTATTATTATTATTATTATTATTATTATTATTATTATTATTATTATTATTTTCCCCTTTTGCATGCATGTTTAAATCTATGGAAATGCTCAAAGGAAGCTCTGCATAGAATCATGGAGTGGTTTTTGGAAGAGACCTTCAGGATCATCTAATTCCAACCCCATTCGACAGGCAGGGACACCTTCCACTAGACCAGGTTGCTCCAAGCCCATCCAGCCTCACCTTGAGGCTTATTCCTCAGGAATAATGAATGCCCAATCCAGCTTGGACGTTTGAGATATTTTTGCCTTTAAAAATAACGCAAAGGAGTAAAAGGAAAATGCATTAAGTGATTTAAAGCCTTTATTTTGTTCAAATGTTTGCCATTTGTATCTCCTAGCAGCGCAATAACGTGCAAGTAATTCCTGCTGCATCCCAGGAACGGGCAAACACCTCTTTGCCGTGAGTTATTTCAGGTGACATTCCATAAACACTCAGCCATCCGTCAGATCCCTGGAATGCATCGGTTTCTCAGAGCAGGCTTTTTGTGGAAAATAATGAAAGAAAGAAGTGTTTGGAGTGATTTGAAAAGCTGGGAGTGTTTCCTAACCATAGAAAAATGTAGGGATGAGATGCTTGGAAACTCTTGCTGAGATCTGTTTGGAGTTAAATCTCCTGGAATGACACTGGGGTCTAAATATAAGTCAAAAAATACCTTTTCAGGGTAGGTGGTGGTGCCTCCACCTCTTATTTCCAGGGATTCCCACCTCAGCTGGTAAGAACACACACACAGCATCAGCAGCAGGTCTAACTTGGTGCTTTCCCACCTCTCAGCCACGAAAATCTCTTCCAAAGTGAGTTGTGGAAATGTGACAGGGAAAGGACTGTGGATCCCATCTGTGCAGGAGGAGGAGAGCCATGACCCAACTGCTCCTCCTCTCCCTGCCCAGGGTTCCAGCGCTGGATCTACAGAGGACTTGCACCTCTAGCATTTTGGAACTCAAGGTGGGAGAGAGGTCATGATGCTCTGAGAAACATCTTGGCCTTGCAGGGAATCATAAAATCATGGAATGGCTTGGGTTGGAAGAGATTTTAAGATCATGGAATTCCAACCCCCTGCCATGGACCATGGGTCACCTTCCACTATCCCAGATGGCTCCAAGCCCTGTCCATCCTGGCCTTGGACACTTCCAGGGATGGGACAGCCACAGCGTCTCTGGGAATTCCGTTCCAGGGCCTCCCCATCCTCCCAGGGAAGAATTTCTTCCCAGTGTCCACCTAATCCTGCCCTCCTTCAGCTTGAAGCCATTCCCTGTGTCCTGTCAGTCCATCCCTTGTCCCAAGTTCCTTTCCAGCTCTCCTGGAGCCCCTTTAGACACTGGAATGAGCTCTGAGGTCTCCCTGGATCCTTGTCTTCTCCAGGCTGGACATTCCCAGCTCTCCCAGCCTGGCTCCAGAGCAGAGGGGCTCCAGCTTCCTGAACATCTTCATGGTCCCCTCTGGAGTTGGTTCCATGGAATTCTCCCCGAGCCCTTCTTGCATTGCACCTCCCTCACCTGCAGTTCCCTGTTCTCCCACAACCCTGATTTCACCCACATGCAACAAAACCAGCCCATGGAATCACGGAATCATGGAATGGTTTGGGTTGAAAGGGAACTTCAAGCTCATCTCATTCCACCATCTGTCATGGAAAGAAACACCTTCCACTAGACCAAATTGCTCAGATCCCCGTCCAGCTTGGCCTTGAACATTTCCGGGGATGGAGCATCCACAGTTTCTCTGAACAACCTGCAAATTGCCACCTCAGCCAGCTCAGCTGGCAGCAGTCACACTGCTGAAATTAAGAAGAGATGGTTCACTCTAAATTGAGAGATGCCAACACCCCCAGAAGTTACACCCCTAAGCGACAAGAGGCAAGTCCTGTTCCAGTAGGAACTTTGGGACAAAGGCCTCTTCTGAAGCAGAAATGTCTTTGTTCCAAGCGTGCTTTCCCTACTCCTCTGCCGCAGATCAGCTTTGTCAGCATCATGGAAATGAGAAGGCCTTGAGTCTCTTTTCCTTGCTTCTTCTGAGGGTTTGGATAAAATCTCCTCAGACAGATTTCTCTTATCTCCCTCTCCAGCAATGTGGAAATCAAGGGCCTTGGAGCAGATAGAGAGATTTCACAGCTGAGGAGCATTAGCAATGCTGGAAGTATCCAGGCAGGATTTTAACCACTGCTTGTGCTTCCATGCAAACTTCAATCCCTAAACACAGCTCCACCTTCCTCTGACACTTCCTGACAAGTGTTTTTAGGACAGAGGCACCTGCAAAACTTCAGCTGGGATCGAGGCAAGGACAAACTTGTCCCACGGCTGGGGAGTGTTTATGTCATGGTTTTCCAGGTGGGAGATGGAGACAGGGAGGCTGAACATGTCCTGCAGCAGCCCAGAAGTGCTGGAATGGGAGTCAGCCCGGTGTGTTCCACCCTTCGGCCGTGTCAGGGGCTGCATTAAAGGATGTGAGACCATCAGGGTGAGGGGGAGGATTCTCCCACCCACTCCACTCTGGTGAGATCCCACATGGAACACTGCATCCAGCACTGGGGTCTTCAACATGAGAAGGATGTGGAACTGCTGGAGAAAGTCCAGAGGGGTCCATGAAGATGCTCCAAGGGCTGGAGCCTTTCTGCTCTGGAGCCAGGCTGGGACAGCTGGGAATGTCCAGCCTGGGGAAGAGAAGGCTCCAGGGAGACCTCAGAGCCCCTTCCAGTGCCTAAAGGGGCTCCAGGAGAGCTGGAGAGGGACTTGGGACAAGGGATGGAGGGACAGGACACAGGGAATGGTTTCCCACTGCCAGAGGGCAGGGTTAGATGGGATATTGGGAAGGAATTCTTCCCTGTGAGGATGGTGAGGCCCTGGCACAGGTTGCCCAGAGAAGCTGTGGCTGCCCCATCCCTGGAAGTGTCCAGGGTCAGGTTGGATGCAGCTTGGAGCACCCTGGGATAGCAGAAGGTGGCCCATGGCCCATGGCAGGAGCTTGGAGCAAGGTGACCTTTAAGACCCCTTCCAGCACAAACTGTTTTGTGACTCTAAGACTTAAGTTGGACAACTGGCCCAGTTTCCATTCCCAGTGTTCAACTGTTCCCCCAGGAACTCTGTTTTTCCCTTCCATGAGGAACTCACAGGACTGTTGGAAAGTTGCTCTGGCTTAGTCCTCACCTGTTGCCTTGAAAGAAATGAGGGACCCAAGACCAACTTGAAATCCAGGGCTACCTTCACCCAACAGTGAGGTCTGAGGGTGGCCCTCAGCTGGATGTCATTGTCTGCTGTCAGTGGAGATAAGAGATATGAACTGTTATCATTGTAGAGTTGGCCCCTGACAGGCTGAGCCACGGACCTGGACTGCTCTGTGGCAGTTCCCAAGGTCCTTGGAGCAACCCAGAGCAGCTCAGATCTGAGGAATTCCAGGAATTGGGAGGACAGGGTGGGCTGAGGATCCCACTGCCAGTCCCACCCTCCCACTGGGACACATCACTGGTGAAACTCATCTATTCCTCTGAAAAGTGGTGCCATTTGCTCCTCCCCTTGGACCAGCCCATGCCTTATTCCATCTGTCCATCCTTCCCTCCATTCATCCATCCATCCATCCATCCATCCATCCATCCATCCCTCCATTCACCTATCCATCCATCCATCCATCCATCCCTCCATTCACCCATCCATCCATCCATCCATCCATCCCTCCATCCATCCATAATCCATCCATCCCTCCATCCCTCCATCCATCATCCATCCCTCCATCCATCCATCCATCCATCCATCCATCCATCCATCCATCCCATAGAAACACGACTCCCACGCTTTGCCAAAGGTTTTTACTGCTCTGTTCACCCCCACCCAGATTTTTCCCTGCCTCGTCAAATTTAAGCCTGACTCAGCTCCTGCTCCAGCAGGATTCCGCTGTCTCCCAGCCTTTCCCTCGGCTCTGCCTCCAAGCGGGTGACACGGGCGACTTGTTCGGGAATGGCACCGCTGACAAAATGTTTTATTCAGACGGCGACAGACACGGAGAGGCCGCGGGGTGTTGCCGGTTGTCGAGTTAAGCGGCCCTTTCACCGTGGCTCTTCACACCTATTGTGGTTGCCAGGCACCGAGCGAGCTCTGGGATGATCCCACGTCACGGAGATGCAAAGCGACTTGACAGCTCCAGGGAGGCTCTTTGCATCCGTTAGTGGAGCTCGGGAAGTTGGTGCTGGTTGCTGAGCCACGGATCCAGCAAGGAACGACAGCTCTGAAGGCTCTGGAATGTCTGGAAAATTGTCCCTGCAGCCACATCGTTTGATTCTCACAGGCTGGGAGAGCTGGGGATGTTCAGCCTGGAGAAAAGAAAAATTCGAGGAGACCTTCGAGCCCCTTCCAGCACCTAAAGCGGCTCCAAAAGAGCTGGAGAGGGACTTTGGACAAGGGATAAAGGGATAGGAGAAGGGGAACAGCCTTAAGCTGAAGGAGGGTGGGTTTAGATGGGATATTGGGAAGAAACTCTTTACTGTGAGGATGGTGAGTGTTTGGCACAGATGTCCCAGAGAAGCTGTGGCTGCCCCATCCCCGGAAGTGTTCTAGGCTGGGTTGGATGGGACTTGGAGCAACCTGGGATAGTGGAAGGTGTCTCTGCTCATGGCAGGAGGGTGGAAGAGGATGATCCTTAAGGTCATTTCCAACTCAAACCACTCTTAAGGAACACCCAGTTCCAACTCCCTGCCACAGACAGGGACACATTCCACTATCCCAGGTTGCTCCAAGCCCTGTCCATCCTGGCCTTGAACACTTCCAGTGTCAATTACCAGTGCAGGGGAACTCGGGAAAAATTACCCAGGGAAGAAACTGCACCAATTCACTCCATTGCCCACAAATAAGCACATTCCTCGGGATCCCAGATGTATTCCCAAAGTTGTAACTTCTCTGAAAGGAAGAGGATTTTGACAGTCACAAGCTTCTAGAAAGCAAAAAGAAATTGAGAATGAGTTCCTTGGGGACCGTGTTAGACCTGTATTAATTAGCATGGGAACAATTAGACCTCCCTGCTCTATCTACTGTGGGCTGCTCTTACAAGCAAATATTTTTCTTGAAAAATATTTTTCTTGGCTCTGTTGTCACGAAGAGAACGTTGCAGTCCTGCAGGCAGGTGCATTCAGAAGGCTTTATTTCCAAAGATCAACTTCTCAAAAACTCCTTTACAAGTTTCCCTGCCCTTTATTAAAAGCAATTGATATTTTCCTGGCTGTCCTGGATTTATACTTTGCTGCCACCATCTGTGCTTCGCTCATACTGCATCCTGCTTCCCACGGCACGGACCAAATTCCTCTCCAAACTGTTTTCCCTGCCTCTGGAGAGGACATTATTGATATATCCCCTTTCCAGGACAGCACTGTCACTAATTCCACAGGGGATGGAAGCAGCAGCATCCAGTTTGGGCAGCGCCCACCCTACTGATTGGCAGGACACAGATGGGATCGGAGCTGGGAGGATCCTTCAGCAGATGTGTAAAATCCCCACAGACCAGATTTACCCACTGCCATCTCAATTATTCCACAATGGGAATGGTTTTCTCCAACAAAATTTCATGGAATAGCCCAGAGACAGCCAAAGTCAAACTCACTGCAAGGACCAGTCAGGGCAGGGCTCGTGGTTGTGAATTGATTGATTTCTGGCTGTTTCATTCATTAGTTCAGCCAGAGGATGTGCAGTGAGTGAGGCCTTGCTGCTGGAGCACAGAAAGGCCTCTCCCACCTCTCCTCTGATGGTTTCCTCGAGAAAATTCAGGGATTCCTCCAACCCCAGTGTGGTTTTTATCCATCTCACATCTGGGATGTGACATCAGAGCCAGGAACAGCTGTCATTCCAGCAGTGACTCTTTGAACCCAAGGAGAGTCCAGCTCTGCATTATTAATATCAGATCCAAGATGCCAAGGGGGTCAGAAACCATCAAACTTCCACAGGGACCAATCCCAACACCTTTCCTAGGGAGAAAAATAAGAGACCTCTCAAAAAATGAGTCCCAAAGAAATGAGTCCAGATTTAAGGAGCTGCTGAACCCAATGCAGGACTTCAGAGCTAATCCAATGTTGTACAAATAATATGGAGAACCAGGCACCGGTAGGAAATTCCTGGATCCCCTTTTCCTGCAGTTCTTCCTTCCCAGTAATCAAAACTAAAACCTGAATTTAGCCAAAAATTTAGCAATCTATACCCCTTGGAAACATTTCGCTGGACAACATGGCCGTGGTACAGAGTCTGTGAGGGAGCGGCTTTCAGCCTCTCCTAGGTATTGCTGAGGAAAGTTTATGGATGAAGATTAGTTCTGGAGGAATCCTTTATTTCTAGAGAAAACAAGGAAGGAAAAAATAGTCTGTGGTCAATTTCCCTCTAAGCTCCTGCTGAGGCAGGAAGCCAAGAAAGGAAAAGAAAGGGAGAGGGAAAGGGAAAGGAAAAAGGGAGGAGAAGGAAGGGAAGGGAAGGGAAGGGAAGGGAAGGGAAGGGANGGAAAAAGGGAAAAAGGGAAAAAGGGAAAAAGGGAAAAAGGGAAAAAGGGAAAAAGGGAAAGTGGGAAAGGGGGAAGTAAAAGGAGGAGAAGAAGGAGAAAAGGAGGAGGAGGAGAAGGAGAGTTGACACAAGCGACAGGGTTGTGTTTCCTACTGCAACAAATCTTCTTGTAAGAGAAAAAACTTTATCCCTCTTCCCTTGTTCCCTCCCTCCACCCAGGTCCTTCTCGGCCAGGAATATTCCTCTTTCATTCCATTCCCTCAGAGTTTGATCCCAGTCGTTGCCAAGGGCAAGTTCACAGCTTTCACCTTTGTTCAATCCCTGGGACAAGCTGGACTTTGAGTCACAGCTTTTGCCACCTCGTGGGAGTTCATAACTGGGAGATTGAGCTCATTGGTTTCCAGAAAAGGCTTTTAGAGAAGAAAAATGAGGAGTCGGAATAGAGAAGCACTTCCTGATCCTCCCCTTATATTCCTTTTCCAAGCTCAAATGCCACTTCCAGTGCCTTAAAAGCACCCTCAGGACCCACTAATTTAAGTGATGTGTCTGCGGTGTGACCTTGCAAGAAGATCAGGATTTCATGTCCCGCTGCTGTGTTTGGAGCAGGGAACTCTGCAGGACCTGCTTTTGGCTCCGACGCTGCTTGAATCCAAGGCAATTATTTGTTATGAAAATTTGATAACGTTTTTGATGCTTAAAAAAATAAATCCCATCTGTTTGATTGTCCCCAAGAGGAAGAGGAAAAGATTCATTAATAGAAATACATGGCATTTCTGTGGGAAAAAATAGCTTTATTTATGTGACTAAGGGTAACCACACAAAATTAAGGATGACAAAAACTCAGCAGAAGAACATAAAAGTCCTCCTAGAATTCTATTTATAATTTGGATTGTGCCGCTGGGAATCCTGGGGCTGGAGTTGTTGGAAAGCAGCATAAGAGGACCAGGCATCTTTTACCCCATGAAATCAAAGCCACAAAAATCACATTTGAGTGCCCACAAACTGTGGGCCAATGGGTGGATCAAGGAATCATGGAAACATGGAATGGTTTGGCTTGGAAGGGACTTTAAAAATCATGGAATTCCACCCCCGCCCTGCCATGGGCAGGGACACCTACCACTATCCCAGGTTTCTCCAAACCCCATCCAACCTGGCCTTGGACACTTCCAGGAATGGGGCAGCCACAGCTTCTCTGGGAATTCCATTCCAGGGCCTCCCCACCCTCACAGGGAAGAATTTCTTCCCAATATCCCATTAACCCTGGAAGCCATTCCCTGTGTCCTGTCACACCAGGCCCTTGTCCCAAGCCCCTCTCCAGGTCTCTTGGAGCCCCTTTGGACAATGGAAGGAGCCCTGAGGTCTCCCTGGAGCCTTCCCTTCTCCAGGCTGAACAATCCCAATTCTCCCAGCCTGTCCCCACAGCAGAGGGGCTTCAGCCCCCTGAGAATCTTCATTTGCCAGATTGAAATCAGGCTGATTCTTCGTCCTCATCCACTCAGAATTCTCCTTTGGGCCCCAAACCCTGGAGATCACACCTGAAATTACTCCCTTTTTCTGAATTTTCAACTCAGTGCCTTGCCAGACTTTGGGTTCTGGCTCACTCACGGTCTGCAGCAATTTTGTCACAAGAAAAAAAATGAAAATCTTTATGTTTTCTCTGAGATTAATCAGCTGATTATTTGTCTCTGCCACCGGTCCTGAATCTTTAAACTGGGAGGAAAGAAAAAAAGTGCCAAATTAAAATCCAAGAATCCTAAATCATTCATGGGATAGAAAGGCAGCATTGCAGGTTTGCAGGTGAAAAATCTCCCAAAGTAATCAGCTTCAGCTTCACTGCCATCAGCACCTCTGGCAGCCACAATATTCAGAACCAGGCATGACCTTGTTAAAGGGGACGTGGTGACATTCCCCCCTTCCTGAGGGTCAGTGCCATCCATTCCTCTCCCTGGGGAAACCCAGGACTTTTTCTTGGCAAAGAAGGAAAAACCTTTCTGCCTGTTTTCCACACAGAATAATTAATTTCGTTATTTGCTGTCACACTTGAAGGAGGGGTTTTGCTCTTTCGGAAGGAGATTCCTCTCTTTGACTTATCCCTTCTCAATCCTTGGCCAAACAACCTTTCCTGGGTTTTTCGTGCTGCCCTGCCGGATTTAAGCAGCCGGAGTGAACCCATTTGTCAGCCTCCCCTGTCTCCACTGCAATGTCGGAATGCGAATGAATAAATTATTCCAGTTCATTTCTGGTGGAAGTGGGAGGCACCTCCCAGAGAACATCGTGTACAAGAGTTAATCAAGAGAAGCCAGAACAGGGGGAAAAAAAAGGAATGATTTTTCTTGAGGTCTGGGCTCAGAGAGATGACGTGAGATCAACAGAGAAAGAATTCTGGATTGGTTTGGGTTGGAAAGAACCTCCAAGATTTTATAATTCCGTGGGCAGGGACACCTTTCACTATTCCCAGGGTGCTCCAAGCCCCGCTCAACCTGGCCTTGGACACTTCCAGGGATGGGGCAGCCACAGCTTCTCTGGGAAACCTGTGCCAGGGCCTCACCACCTCACAGGGAAGGATTTCTTCCCAATATCCCATCTAAATTTTTCCTCTTTCATTTTAAAGCCATTCCCCTCGTCCTATCACTGTCGGTCCATGTAAAATGTGACTCTCCCTCCTTTTTTATAAGCCCCCTTTAACTAATCCCAAGGAAGCCTTTTTCAAAAGTAAAAATCCATGATGTGGATGGAAATAAAATTGGCAGCTGGGAAGTGATTTAGTTAAAAGTGGACAAGACTTTCCCCTTAGTGGGAAATTCCAGAACGAACTGAATTTTTCGATTCCGAAATTGAATATCCCCTGAAATGCTGAAAACTTTGAACAAAAGCCCCAGAACAGAAAACTTTGCCTAAAAGCGAAGGTTTGTTTCAGTGACATCAGAACGCAGCATTTTGCTTTTTGAGCTTTATTTCTATGTTGTTGGTGGTTTTTTTTCAGTTCTTAAAATAAATTTTTCAGATAAAAGAACAGGATAAATTCCAAACAGACAATTTCAGGTGAAGTGCTGAAACGTTCTGTCCTTTTCAGCATTGTAAAGCTATTTTTTGAATACCTGACATTTGTTGCCGAAAACGGTTTTCTTTCAGTTGTTTGGCTTTGACTGGAGCACAATTTCGCTTCTCCCTGAAGGCTGCTGAAGGATTTCTGCACCACACTGAAAAGATGATCTCACTCCAACCTCCCACCTCTTTCCTTTGGTTTCTCACACTTGGCAACTCCAAACTTTTGGAAAACAGTTGAGGATCCAGGCTGGATGGGCTCTAAGCAGCCTGGTCTAGTGGAAGGTGTCCCTGCCCATGGCTGGGAGTTGGAACTGGACGATCTTTAAGGTCCCTTCCATCCCAAACCAGTCTAGGATTTTATGATTGATCCCCAAAACCATTTTATTCATGGAGTGCTGCTTTTGTTCCAGTGTCTAAGTATTAATTGCACCTAATTCCTGCCCAAAAAAATCATCATCAGCTTTCAGACAATTCATCTCTGTCGGTCTTTATCTGCCACTTCACATCATGTCCGTGTACATTTGCACATCATCTGCCTGCTGAAGGTGTTGCTAAAAAAAATAAAAGTAAAGCAGAAAATTCCTTACCAAAAAGAAAAAATAAAAAAAGCATAGAACTTAAAAACTGAGCCTTTGTGTTGTGAAGATGAAGCATCAAGGCTAAAATTATCTCCCTGTGATGGGGAGAGGAGGCAGATTTAAAGAGGTGGTAAATGGAAACGCTGTATTTTCCTTAGGGAATACTCAGCTCTGGCTGGTCATCCATAGATTTTCCTTCAGCACCAGTGAGAGGCTGTAATTTCCAAGGAGAGAGCAGAACTCAGGACATTTTCAAGAAGGTCTTGCCTTGTCAGGAGTCATGTCTTGAGTCATGGCCCATCCAGCCCCTCATCCCACCCCGTGTGCTGCCCACTGGGGCTACAGAGATTCCTGGAGGTCCCGTGGACTTCAGGAATTTGTGTGGGGAGCGATTTTGCACCCACCTGAGCTGTGGCAGCAGAGCTCAGCCCGGGCTTAGGCAGCCTGGGTTTGTCCCAAGTTCCTGGGTGTTATTTTGCAGCCATGGGGACAATCCCCAATCCATAGGGAAATTAAGCATCCTGGGCAATTTGATTGAAAGAAGGGAGGGTTAGATTGGATATTGGGAAGAAATTCCTCCCTGTGAGGGTGGTGAGACCCTGGCAAACGTTGTCCAGAGAAGCTGTGGCTGCCCCATCCCCCATCCCTGGAAGTGCCTAAGGCCAGGTCGGACAGTGCTTGGAGCAACCTGGGATAGTGGAAGGTGCCCATGGAATTATAAGATCTTGGAGGTCACCTAATTCTTGGAGAATCAGAGGCTGACAAAGGGAGTTGTCTTCACAAGATGAGGGTCTTGACAAGTTATATCAGGCCTTGCATAATTCATCAGATCCTCACGGAATTGAAAGGCTCAGATGACTCCTGGTGGAAAATCACAGAATCCCAGAACGGTTTGGGTTGGAAGGGACCTTTAAAGATCATCCAGTTCCAACCCCCTGCCATGGGCAGGGACACCTTGCACAAGACCAGGTTGCTCAGAGCCCCTGGAATTTTTTTACTGTTCTTCTTTTGTTTTCTTTTTTCACCCTTCCAGATTCCAAGGGGTCTGCTCCAGAGAAGGGAAGCAAAAAAAATTCCTCAGAGGGATGGGACATGGTGGTGGTTGTGACAACAGCACTGGCACCCATGTCCTGAATCAAAATACCCCATCCTAAGGAAATTTATAAAGGAGAACACAAATCCAGCACTGAATTTGGGTCTGTTTGGTGCAGACCTTGTCTCCATGGTGGGATTCCTGGGGTTGTCCTGTTCAGGGACAGGCACTGGACTTCACTGGTCCTTGTGGGTCCCTTCCAACTCAGGATATTCCACGATTCTATGAGTCCATCAGCTGCTGGGAATGCAGAAAACCTCCCTGCAGTGGTGTTGTGCAGTAATTGTTCATCTGGTTTAACCCTGCCCGTTTCTCATGACCCGCAGTTAAATATTCCAGCACCTCGAGTTCGTTACAGCTTTCTTACTAATTAGATCTCCTTGCAGACCTCCTGCCAGCCAAATCTCAAGAGCTGGAAGCACTCAAACTTGCAAATTTTTTTCCATTCTGCCTTTCTTTGGATTTCCTTTGACATTTTCTTTCTGCTTCTGTGCACAAGCCCTTAAAGTCGTTCCCACGCTCCGAAGTCCGACTCCCACTTGCTGCCTCAACCCAGATTCAAAGTTTTCTCCTGTTGCTTTCTCCAGCAAATTCTCATTCAACTCAGTGCTCAAGTCGGTTTGTGATGGGCCTTGACAATTCTGAAGGAGAAGGGAAAGAAAGAGAAGGAAGAAGAGGAGAGAGGAGGGAAAAGAAAAGAAAAAGTCTTGTCAAGATTAGTTTCTCGAGGGGGAACTAAAAACAAAAAAAAACCAAAACACCTCAGTCTGGAGGGAAAGTTTAATTAAAAAGAGCAGAGTTTTTAATTACCAGGGAAATCTACTTGAATGATTCATTTGCATAATCCCGACGGCGGTGGGAGAACAGGCAGGAACAAGATAAGCTTTCTTTACAATCCTTCTCTTGCTTTTCCATATCTCTCCAAAAATGACTCTGATCCTCCACTCCTCCCCTCTCTCCTTGCCTGGTACATTGTTCCTACATCTGATGGCACATCTTGGCCTCAGGGCTGACCCCGCTTCTTTGGCTCTTCCTTTGTTCTTGGATGATCCCTGAATGGGATGTGGGGACACCAACAGAGGAAGGATCAGTGGAAGAGGAGGGAAGCGAAAATGTGGAATTAATGGATCCACTTTGTCCTCCAGCAGCTACTTGGGTAGATCTTCAACATGGTCCATGCCAGGCCTTCCCAGAATCACAGAATCACGGGATAATTTCAGTTGGAAAACCCCTCTAGGATCATCAAGTCCAGACATCAACCCAGCACAGCCAAGGCCACCACTGAACCGTGTCCCCAAGTGCCACACCCACACACCTTTTGAACCCCTCCAGGGATGGTGACTCAGTTTCCCTGGGCAGCCTTGGCAGGGCTTGATGACCCTTTTGGGAAAGAAGTCTTTTCCTAATAACCAATCTAACCCCCCCCCGGTGCAACCTGAGGCCATTTCCTCTCATCCCATCACTTGTCACTTGGCAGAAGGGAGTGACACTTGGTCAGGGGTCACCTGAGAGCCCTGTCCTATCCAATCCCCCACTGGAAGATGAAAAGGAGGCTTGAAATGAGCTTCTACCTCTGAGTGTGATGATTCACAGGCTTTTTATCCATATTATTGACTTGCTACCCGTTGAAAGCCTCATTCCTTTGTAATTCAGGGACAAAAGCCTCACACTCTGCCCTGCCACTGATAAAATGTCACCTTGTCCCTTCCCACACTCGCCTGATTGCAGGGGATTGTGGGCCAGCAAATAAGGAGATGGGAAAAGCCACTTTATATCCCAAGTCGGGAGGGAGAGAAGGTTTGTCCTGGGATGGAGCAATGTCTCACCCATCTCCAAGGCAGACAAGGAGCCCTGGCGATTTTTACCCGCCTGTAAACAGCCAATTCCATCAAAAGAGACAAGTGGGGGACACCTGAGCTGTCCCCACCTCGCCAGGGTCACGTTCACCACAGCCCAGGGCTTGGGACAGCGGAGAACCCCACGCTGCCCTCAAAGCTCCTCCAGACAGGTCTGGATTTGAGCAGGAGCACAGAAATCCATATCCAGCCAGGAAAGGGGTTTGGTTGTCCTGGATCCCAGCACTTTGCCCATGGATGACTCTTTTTCTCCCTCGGTGCCTGCTGAGCTGCCCCCTCCCTCCCTCCCTCCTTCCCTCGCCTGCTTTGGAAGCTTTGCAGGTTTTCCTTACAGCAGGCCTTGAAAAGGTCTTTTGTTGTTGCTGCTTTGGAGCCTCAGGAGTCAGAAAATTGACGGGAACAACGCAGTTGTCCGACCTTTCCATGCTTCCTGACATCCTTGGTATTAACACGTGTTTGGGATGCCAGGAACCGGGAAGGGTCGGATGAGGAGCAACCTGTGCCGGGACCTGAAACGTGAGAGAGGGAAAAACAGAAACTCAGAGAGGGGCAGATGTAAGTCCCAAGATAAAGAATTGTAAAAATCTAGGGAGGAGCAGGGAATATTGTTCAGCTGGATTCAGGGAGACCATGAGTGTCCAAATCCGGATGGTACCACTGGGCAATTTATCCCTCCAGCCATCCCTGACCCACAGGAGGGATCATGGGGAGCGACAGCTCCCAGGCTGTGACTCAAGGCTGAGAGATAGGATGTGGAGCACGGATTTTTCTCGTTTAATTAAGCTGAGGGGGTGACAGACACCACAGGAAACCTCCAGAAAATTGATTTTTCCTCACACATGCGCCCACGCAGGAGCTGTTGTGTGCAGATGTCTGGAGAGTTGATTTTAGGGGATCTGCCAGTGTGTTCTTTGACTGCTTCTGCACTTAAACCAGGCAAGGTTTGTGCAAATAGTTCATGCTACTTCAAAAGTTAATGTAGGATCTATATTTAAATTACATTTTGGGTCTATTTTAGGTATTCCAGGGATGCTCCATCCCCCCCAAGTGTTCAAGGCCGTGGGAATTTGGAGCAACCTGGTCTAGTGGAAGGTTCCCTGTCCATGGCAGGGAGGGTGGAACAAGATGATCTTTCAGAGCCTTTGCAACCCAAACCATTCTGTGATTCTACGATTTGATAATAAATTTTATCATAAATATGAAGATTCATACTCATCCAAAGAAGGCAGAGTGCTCAGAGGCCTCCATCAGTGCGTGTGCAAGTCCAGAGTGAGTTGCTTTAAGGAAAAGTGTGGCTATTTTGAGGAAACAGGGACATTTCAGTGTGTAAGAAGCTCTGAGCTTGCTGTAAGCATGGAATGTCTGTGGTGTGTGAGTGCAGGGAGCCAGGAGGGATTTTTCCAGGCTGTGAGGGGGAGGTACCAGCCTGTGATATCTCCGTTTCTGCTGTGAACAGCATCCTGGTGTAGCTGTAAATGGTGAGTGTGTACAGAAAACTGGGATTTATCCATGCCTGGATATGCTGCAGGTGTGCCCTGTTTGTGCATGGATTTGGATGCAGCAGAGGGGAGGGAGGGAATTTCCCCACCTTCACTCCCTCTTGAGACCATTCCTGGTAAAAAATCCCATTTCGACCTGCATGCACTGCTGGAGAAGGCAAAAAAAATGGGAAAACTAAGGAAATTTCACCTGTCTGGAAAATATCAGCTGCCAGAAGTGCACTGCAGCTGGAAAAGTGTAGGGACATCAGGTCCTGTGCCCAAAGGAAGACTCTGGAAGTGAAGTGGCATTAATGGCTGTGGAAAATCAGGGATGAGAAGCCACAGAGGAGCTGGGCAAGTTGTTAATGGTGTAAAGAGGTTCCCCTGCAAATTCCCTGCCCATCCTCCCACACCCCCAGAGCTGCAGCTTGGGTGCCAGAGCTCAGGTTTTTAGTTCTCCAATGCCATTCCAGAATTTCCCTAGCCCAGTATGATCCGAAATTCCAGTTCCAACCCCGTGCCATGGGCAGGGACATCTTCCACTATCCCAGGTTGCTCCAAGCCCATCCAACCCGACCTTGGACACTTCCAGGGATGGGGCAGCCACAGATTTTTTGGACAAAAAATTCCATTTCCTGTTCCAGGTCAGTGAAGAGGATGAACAGGTAGTAGGGGGTGAGGCAAACAGCTCCCAGGGTGTATCCCACGTGTTTCATTTCCCTGGGAAACCAGGCTGGAAATGCAGCCAGCCAAAGCGATGCTTCTGTAATTAATTGAGCCAGCGGTTAAACATATGAATCAAAATAAAACAAGTTACAAGAACCCCCCCACCAAGCTGCTTATTGCAGTCTCAGCACTCAGGCCTGCAGATTTCTGGGATTCCTGATCCCTGAGCAGCTCATTGTCACAGGGTTATGCCGCTCCTGACATCAAACCTCATCTCCAGCACCCTGGAGATAAAACCTCCTCCTGCTGAATTAAACGGGATATAATTCACAGGGCATGTCCTGGGGTGGCCCTTCCCCAGCCACGGGCCAGCTGCGCTGTTAACAAGGCCCTGCGGCAAAGTTCAGCATTGAGCTCTGCCCTCTCACATCCCTCTGCACTCCACTGGTGTTAAACTGCAGCAGTTTAGCTCAGAAACGTGGAATGGGTTGGAAAGGACCTTAAAGGTCATCAACTATTCTTATCCATCCTCCACTGGGCAAAGCACAGCTCCAATCGTCTCCCAGAGCGCCAACGGCCAGGTTTTTGTGAACTTCTCTCAGTTCAGCGCAGCCAAATGCGAATATCCCAGCTTTATCCCAGGAGAATTAGGCAGAGAATCCCAAAGGAATGTCTTTTCTTGTGTACAAGCAATAAGGAAAAACTTAAGTCAGGCTCGATATCACCTTTCATGGAATGAGGGGGAATTTCCAGGTAGGAGCTCAGCTCTCCCTGCTCTTCGCTCAGGATTTTTCTTTTCACAGCCCATTCCTCATGGAGACAGAGGAAGGGCCACACCTCTCAGTGCTCATTCAGTTCCTAAATCACAGGAATACGGGATGGGTTGGGTTGGGAGGGACCTTAAAGACCATCTTCTTCCATCTCCCAATAAATAAATAAATAAAGCTCATTAAAGTAGCACAGTTCAGGCAAGAAGATCCATTAAAGTCCCAAAGTGATGTCCTGTGGGAAGGAAGAAACAAGATGGGAAGGATCAGCCGGTGATGGCAATTATCAGTTCGGAAGCCTGATCATCAATTCTACACAAAATAGTGGGAAAAAAATGCTACAAGCTGCGATCAATAAAGAACCAGAGGGTCAGAATACAATTAATGTCAGTCAAGGAGCTTTCTGGAAGGGGCCTTGTCAAGCCAGCCTCATTATGTTTGTGAGGAGATAACAAGATCAGTGATACTGGAAACAGCCTCAATGTGAGACTTTTCTAAACGGTTTGATTCATTTCCAGCAGTCTAATTAAAAGGAAAAAGAAAAAAAGAGAAATATAAATATCAAATCAATTAAAAGCTGGTAAAATGACGGATCTCAGGCAGAACTTGTCAATGGAAAATCTTCACTGATGCAGGTTCTGCGAAAAGTTTTCAGCATCGTTATCAGTGGTTTGGGAGGAAGAATAAAATCCCTGCTGACAACATTTCTGGAAGGTAATGATTGCCCCTGAGTAGGGCAGAGGGATTCTACAGAGATATTGTAATTGTTTGGGAAACTGGACCGAGATGAGTCAAGTTAATCCATCTGAATGCAAATTTTTACATCCGGAACTAAGAAATGCAGCTCAAGTTATCCAAATCCCTCCCAGTACCTGCAGGAGCTGACAAGAAAGGTGAGGAGAGACCATTTACAAGAGTATGGAGTGACAGAACAATAGGGAATGGCTTCAGACTGAAGAAGAGTGGGTTTAGATGGGATATTGGGAAGGAATTTTTCCCTGGGAGGGTGGTGAGGCCCTGGCACAGGCTGCTCAGAGGAGCTGTGGTGGCCCCATTCCTGGAAGTGTCCAAGGCCAGGTTGGACAGGGCTTGGAGCAACTTGGGATAGTGGAAGGTGTCCCTGCCCATGGCAGGGGGTTGGAGCTGAATGATCTTTGAGGCTTCTTCCAGCCCAAACCATTCTCTGATTATCCCAAAACCAGAACCAATTAGGGAATTTTCCATGAAGATAAGGCAAGAAAATGCAGAATCCAAATATTACCTATTCCTTTCCTAGGAAACTTCTGCTTCGTCTGCTCATTTCCTCTCGTGGCACAAAACTCACATTTCAGCTTGCAAGGCACTGGATCTCAGCTCCCCAAGGACACTTCCAAATCATCACCTTCCTTTCTATTTTTTATCCAAAAACTCCCAAAAGTCGATGTTCAGGACACTTCCCTGTGTGGATTCTTCCGTTCCATCCCTAACAAAAGTCGTTACCTCGCAGAAGGTTCACGTGTGACTTATCTTCAAAAGTTCACGGGGAAGAAATGAACTGCAAATGGCTCCTTTTTGCTCCATTTAACTCCCAGGGAAGCGATGATGATGCCCCAAAGCTGCCTCCCAACAGTCAGTCTGTGGTCCCTGAGCCAAATGCCAGCCAGGAACAGAAATGTCCAGGAAAGGAGCAGACAAACGTTGTCTTTTAGAGCTTGGAAACAGCTGTTCCTGCCCAGGGGCCTGCACACTCAGGACTCACTGACCTGCTTTACCCAGCCCTCGGTTTCTGTTTATATCCCTCTGTCTGGCGATAATTGGTGCATTTCTAATTGTTATTTAAACTCAGTTCAAGTGAATATCGGTAATTAATTACCTCTTGCTTTGCTGCGACTGTGGTGTTGCCAGTACAAATATCGGAAGCGGAGCCAAACGATGCAAATTCTTTAGTGAGAGTGATGAAGCTGAGGGGTTGTTTTATTTTTATTTTGTTCTAGGCAGCTTTTCAGGGTTTTTTTTTTTAACTCGTTGCTTTTTTGTTTCCGGCGCTGAACTTGCTGAACCTCTAAAACACCAACCTGGCGTCTTTTCTTCAAACAGCTTTGCAAAGAGGGATAAAGAAGGAAATAAAGAGACATATGGTGCACACGAGCCTAATTCATGCAAAGCTGCTCAGCCTGGGCAGATGGAAATGGATGTTTGAGTACCTTGGCTGGAAAGATGCCTTAAAACTCACCTTCTTTTTATTTTCCGTTTGTTGTCAGCTGGGTTAATGAGCAGCTCCAAGGCAACTTTTCTTGCTGCTCAAACTCTGGTGCAAAATGAATTTTGCAGTCGTGTGTCCTCCTTGCCCCCCTTCTCCCAAGTTGGGATGATTGCTGGAATGGAAGCATATGCAAAGCATTCCCAAATATTCCCAGTGTTCACGAGGAAGGGATTAATCAGATCTGGGAGACAAAGGGAAAGGGGAAGGAGACGCGTGAATGTGTCTGAGATTTCCCCACCACCCAACAGGTTCTGCAAAACTCACTCATGCTGCTGTTTTTTCTCCTTGCACGTGTAAATATTCTGTCTGAAATTACGGCCCTGCCCTGGGCACAGCTCATGTCAAATATTGACTGCCAGGAGCTTGGGGGATTTTTTAAGACACTCATCACTTCTCTCTCTGCTTTTTTCTTTTATATCTGTTTTCTTTTTTCTACCACCCTTCTTCCGTCGCATCACTGATCCGTCAGGCACCGATCTTCACATAAAGGTGCAAAGAGACTCGACAGGCTCATCCCACTCATTTGCTTAAGCAGCTTTCCACTGGGAATCAAAAGACATCGGATAAAAGAGAGCATTGCCAGTATCCTGAAATAAAATTCACCAAAACCCTTCTCTGCAAGTGTTGGCAAGAGTCGGAATTTTAAGAAGTAGTTTGAGACTTGAGAAGGACCAGGTGGCATCTGGTTATTTAAATCCTTAATGGCTTTAAACTGAAAGAGAGTAGGGTTAGATGGGATATTGGGAAGAAATTCTTCCCTGGAAGTGTCCAAAGGCCAGGTTGGACAGCGCTTGGAGCAACCTGGGATAGTGGAAGGTGTCCCTGCCCATGGCAGGGGGTTGGAATGAGATCATCTTGAAGGTCCATTCAAACCCAAACCATTCCATGATCTTTAACCACAGACCGCAGTAATTCAGATATCTGGATGGGATTTTGAGGAACCAGAGCCCTCAAGGAGGAAAAATACTCATCGTTTTATCTATTTTCCCCTGTATAGAGGCCTAAATGTAAATATTTGGTCGTCATCTTGAGCAAACAGGATTTCATGGAATCATAGTTGGAAGGGACCCACAAGGATCATCAAGTCCAACTCCTGGCCCTGCACAGACAAGCCCAAGGATCCCACCTTGTGCCTGAGAGCGTTGTCCAAACACTTCTTGAACTCATCTTCCCTCCTGGTGAAAAACAGAAAGTCAAATTATTAATAAATCAATAAATTCTTGTTTTTTGGGAACAGAATAGATTCAATGGAATATTAAACCAGACAAATACGAAACCCTGATCAGTTCAGTGGAAAAGTCCCAACATTCTCTGCCAATCCCAGCACTGTTTTTATTGTTTATCCTGCACAGGAGATGTCCTCACTCCAAAGCTGCTTGGATTTTTCAGTGATAGGATTGTGGGGTTCATTCTTCTCCTGTTTTTTTTTTTCTGTCTTCACTTTGAAATTTGAAGGAAAAGCATTTGCTGAATGCTGGAATTTCTGCTGCAAGGTGAGACAAACTCAGGAGTTTATAGGGAGGGGGGTGTGTGCACAAGGCAGATCTTCTGGGATGGAGTTGAAGAGGTGAATTCTTCACCATTAATGTCCTTCTTTTCTCAAACTATCAAACCAAGTCTCCTGCAAATCCCTTTCCACTGCTGGCAGCGCTGGAGTTTGGAAAATGTGGAACACGGCAGCCGCCTCTTGAATGTCCTTCAGGACGTGGCTTTTTTGCAGTCACAGTTGTCATGTTGAAGGAGAAGATGATGGATTCGTTCATCAGCTTCATAATTCTGATGTTATTGAAAACACTCATGTGAAGGGAAAAGAGAGCTGGGTTAGGAGTTGTTTTCCCAAAGTGCCTCTGCCACAGTCACAAAGTTTTTGAGCTGACACTGTTTTGCTGAAATTCCTCACCACTGCTGCGTCTTGCATGGATTTGGATAGAAAAAGCTGGAAAAGACATCATCAAGTGCCATATCCACACGGTTTTTGAACAGTTCCAGGGATGGTGACTCCACATCTTCCCTGGGCATTTTGTTCCAACACTTGACAACCCTTTCCATGAAGAAATTTTTCCTAATATCCAATCTAAACCTCCCCTGAAGGAAATTTAGGCCATTTCCACAGGGCACACTTTGAATTTTGAAATGGCTCTAGCAGCCACAGTTCAAAGGAGAAGGAATTTCTTCTAACAGGAATTAGGTTTTTGGCCTGGCTCCTTAGATCCTCAAAAGACTGATGTGTCAAATCTGGGAAAGGAGATTATTCCCTGCTGACCAAGGACGCAAAGGCAAAATAAAGGATTCCAGGATAAAGTGTGGAGAATGGGAAGAACTCTTGGAAAAGGACAGGAGAGAGAGAAAAAAAGCCTTCACAGATGATGAGAGATTTCAATACAGCTCTTCAAAGACCTCTGTCATCCTTCTTAAGCTGTCTCCTCTTCAGAGTAATTATTCCAGCATAGAATCATAAAATCATGGAATTATTAATGTTGGAAAAGACCCCTAGGATCGTGGAGCCCAATCGATCCCCGCCTCGTCAACCAGCCCAGAGCATTGAGTGCCACGTCCAGTTGTTCCTCGGACACCTCCAGGGATGGGGACTCCACCACCTCCCTGGGCAGCTCATTCCAAATCCTGACAAACTTTTCCATGAAGGAATTCCTCCTGAGAATTGCATCCTGAATTGCATCAAGAGATCTAAGACATCATCAAATATTTGTGGGTGTGAGGAGAACCAGCAATGAAAAACATTCTCTAAATTAGCACTTACAAAATGTTAAAGTTGGTTTTTATACAGACAAGGATTGGGAGGGCAACCAAAACCTTGAAAAGGCCAAATGAAATGGAGACAGGAGGAAAACTTAAGGCACTGGAATTACCCGCATGGCTTGGGAAAAGTGAAGTTAATATGTGCCATTGCATTTCCTAGGAAAACAAATATTTTCTTCATGGGTTTTCCAGGGTTTAAAAATATGCTGGGATTAAGTTGGATTCACATGGAGTCATTTAGGGAATATCAGCATCGTGCCTTTGCTCTGGGCTGAGGGGTTGCCCAAGCCCCAGTGATACCCAGCGAGGGCTTGTGTGGGATAACTTCAGCCTGTGCTTGAGCTTTGTTCCTTAGGAATGGACGATTTTCCAAACGAGATGTTCTGTGTGCAGCTGTCCCTGGAGTTTGAGCAGCTCAAACCATTTCAAACCTTCTTTATTCCCAACTCCAAAGCCTTTGGTTTCTCCCCTGGTGCTGCCTTTGGTTTGAGCAAACATACAGGCTTTGTCCTTGGAGTTGGAAACATTCCCTCCCTTCCCAATCATTTTGCATGAACTGGGACCCAAGGTTATTCCAGCTTTTTTCTTTTTGACGATAAATCAGGGAAAGCTGTTGTTGGAGAAACCTCTTTGTCCACGTGCAATAAAGGAAGGAGCTCTTGGCTGCCATTTGCCCTTTGGCATTTTTCAGCGGTAGAAAACAAGGAAGACAAACAAGCCAAGCCTTTGGATTGAAGCAAATCCTCGTCTTCCAACGGAAGCTGCTTCCCATCACTCAACTTTTCAACTTTTGCCAGGGGGTGACTGTAACAGCTTGTTCCTTTTTTTCCTGCCTGAGACTTCCCCGGAGAACAGCTCATGGAGCTCCTGGTTAAAAATAAATGCGGTTTGCAGAGGCAATTTGGATTCTGCCAGCCCTGCAGCAGGAGGGCTCTGTGCCCTCTCCATGTGTCCAGCTGGTTTTCCCTGTCGGAACATTACACGCACCACGAGTGGGATAATCCCACCCCAAGCCGGGGCAACTCCAGCTCGTAATTGTGGGAATGCGTGTGTAAAGCCGGTGCTCCCCTCTTTGGAGTCGTGTTGGGAAATAATTGCAGCAATTCTCCATCCCAGACGAGGTTAATTAGCGCTGCATCCGCTTCCACGTCTCCAATTTTCTTCTTCGGCATCAGGAAAACAAATTGATCCTTGCGGGAATTAAAGGTGTTTTGGTCCCCAGTGGAGCAAAGAGTTTCCTACTGCTGCTCTGGATTGGTGGGATTATTCCTTGGAGAGAGATTTTTCAGGGTCAGGTCTAGACTTGAGTAGAAGGAATAGCCTTAGGAAGTAACACAGTGTTGTACTTCCCATGAGAATTCCCAGACCCTACAGACAGTCCTGGAGATCAATCAGGAACATAAGTGATGAGGAGCAGCTGAAGGAGTTGGGGATGTTCAGCCTGGAAAAAAGAAGGCTCAGGTGGGACCTTGTCACCCTCCACAACTCCCTGACAGGAGGGTGGAGCCAGGTGGGAGTTGGCCTCTTCTTCCAGGTAACAGGACAAGTGGAAATGGCCTCAAGTTGCACCAGGGAAGATTCAGGTTGGATATCATGGAAAATTTCTTCACTGAAGGAGTGGCCAAGCATTGGGACAGGATCCCCAGGGCAGTGGTGGAGTCACCATCCCTGGAAGTGCTCGGAAAATGAGTAGATCTGGCACTTTGCCATATGGTTTAGTGGACATGGTGGTGTTCAGCCAAAGGTTGGACTTGATGAGCTTGGAGGTCTTTTCCAAGCTTAAGGATTCCATGATTTTCCCTGTCCCACAGCACTGACACCCAATTTCTCATTACACAGGGCACTGCATTATTTTCCCTCACGGTGCCTCTCAATGTTAATCTTTTTATCACTCAAACCCACGAAATAGGTTGAGTTTGTCCAGTATTTCCTTTTTATTCCCTTTTTTTTTCAATTTTACCTTCCAGATCCTCCATGTCTCTGCCTGGAAGAGTCATTTGCAACAGGAGAGCAGGGTGAGGAGTCAGGGAACTTTCCAAACACTTCCCTGAAGTGTTTATTATCCCGGAACCCAGTCTTGCTTCTACTGAGTTCCTGTGCCACACATTGGAATGTCAGCCGTGCTTCCCGGGAATCCAGCTGTCATCCATTGCCACCTAATCTGTCTTTCATGGGCAGCACGTGAGGAGCAGCCACCAGGAGAAGAAGGAACATTAATGGGAGAGCAGGAATGAAATGGGGGAGGGAAGCTGAAAAGCCTCATTAGGTGCATGGGCAGCCCAAGGAGAGTTTTGTTTAATATCTCTGCTTCCTGTCAAGGCTGGATCATCTCTCACACTGAGGTTTCAAGTCACCCACATATGTTCAGATTTTGTGAGAAAAGCCTTTTTTTTTCTTCTTTTTTTTTTTTTT